>CAUDNR010004257.1:0-32440 GCA_958430865.1 Entrophospora sp. SA101 | reverse complement strand
TTCGTATAAATAGTAGTTTTTTAGGAATGAAGTATGGGTTCCGGAAAATTTCAATTAGTGATCTGCGAAAATTTGCGAATTAAATTATTTAATAAAACTAGAGTGATGGTGAGTGGCGATAACCACCACTATTCTTTTGATAAACACTTACCCGCTTCTTTCGAGTATGTGATTCTCTTTTCTTCTTTTTTGATTTGCCTTTTGATCTTTTGGCAATTTTCAAAAAAAGAAAGAAAAAGAAATTTTATTTGATCAACAAACGCGTCATTAATTATTTATTATTATTGGCACTTGGCGTTGCGAAGGTTTTTTTTTTGTTGAAAGAACAATTTATTTTTTGACAGAGTCCAAAGATGACAAAACGTGAGTCTCCTAAAGAAGACGTGTTAATAACTAACCAGATGTACTTTTTTTTTATTTGTATTGATATATATAAATAAATTCTGGTTATTTTTGAATAAATTTTCTTTTGGATCGTGTGCAACACGTGATGATTCACATGTTTAAATAGTTTATTTAAAATTAATATAAAATAAAATATATAATATAAAGTGCAATTAATGAATGCAATAAAATCATCACTGATCCTTTATTATAAGTAAATAATAAATGATCTTATTAGTAATAATTAATGGATAGTAATTTCCCAATTAATTAGTAATGAAATTTTTATTCACCTTATCAAAATCATCATTTAGAGAAAAGAGTTGATATCAAGATCATTTAATGAATTGTCATTACTTGTATAGCTCTTTAAGCTTTTTGATTTAGCAATTTCATCATCTAATATCCTGCTTGTATGATATGCATATGGATGTGATTTGTGTGCTAGTTGCAAATCACTACTACTAGTAGTAGTATTATCATTACTATTATTATTACTATTCTTATTAAGGATTTTTTCAGAAAAATCACAAAGCTCTCTAATAGTTGGTCTTTTTGATGGATCCACATCCCAACATTTCTGCATAATTTGTGCATAATCAGCAGGCATTCCTGGTAATATTGGTGGTTGTAAACCTTCACATATATCAAAAATTAAACGATGATTGTGAGCTCTATCATCAAATGGTGGGCAACCTGAAAATATTTCCCACATTAACATTCCAAAGCTATAAATATCTGTTTCTTTTGTGTTCTTTGCATTAATTTTGCCTCTAAGTAGCTCAGGTGCAATGTATGATATTATTCCATAGGTTTTATTTAATGATTTTTCATCAACTGGTCCACATAACCCCAAATCTGTAATATAACAAGCACCTCCTTGCAATAATATATTACCACTATGTAAATCACAATGGATTAAATCTTTTACATGTATCTGATATAATGCCACACACAAATAATGAAAAATTGTAATTCTGTCTTTTAATGCTAAATTAAAATGATTTTTTTGTAAATAATCCCTTAAATTTCCTTCTGGATGATAATTTAAAACAATTGCATAATTTCCATTATCTGGGAATTTAGTTATACCATAGCAAGAAACAATCAAGCTTGATTTAATTTTACAGTAATTCATTGCCTGAAAATAAATATAAGTATTAGTATTATATAATACAGTATTATATATTTTGTTTTAAATGACAACTACTAACCTCATCAAAAAAACCTTTTCCTGGATTACTTGAATTATTTAAATTTTTTAATACTACTTCTTGCTCTCCCAAATAACTAAATTCCTTTTTATTTTCATCATAATCAATTATTCCTCCTTTTATCCATATAGCAATATAAATTGAACTAAATCCACCTTCAGTTAATTTTCTAATATCATAAAATTGCTCAAAAGGTATCCATTCTAAAATAAAGTTTGGTAGAGCTGATTTCATTTGACATTGTTGAATAAAGTCATCAATTACATTATTTCCAGATGTCCAAGTTGTGAAAAGGCTCTGTAATTGTAAACTAATGCAACCTTCACAGAATCTGTCAGAGTATCTTGTCCATTTACACTTGTCACATTCTTTCAGTTTGCCTTTTTTATGAATTGCATTTTCTAATTCAAATTCATAAATAAACTTTTCTTTACAAAACTTTTTTTCATTTTCAGAAAGCTCCTTATTTTTTTTGACTAATGAAAAAAAATAATCTTTTTCATGTTCTTCATCAGAATTAACCATTGCATTATTATACATTTCTAAATTAATTTTATATACAAATTCCTTCCTTTCTGGTGATAATGATAATAATAACTTGTCATATGACATTATAAAATAAATTTTTTATAGAACTTAACTTGAAAAAAAATTTTTTTTTTTGAGAATAACAGTGTGTAACAAACAATTATTGAATAAATTTTAAGGTAATATGCGCGCCCTTTTCTTTAATATAAATCTTAAAATTGAAAAATAAAAATTGTATTATTAGAGAACAACTCCAACATCAAAAGAAAATCCTTTGTCGTCAAATTCAGTCGCGTTTACTTTGTCGAAAATTATTTCGTCGACAATCATTTCGTCCGACACCCATTTCGTCGAAAGTTTGTTTCATCGAATGTTCATTTCGTCGAATGTTCATTTCGTCGAATGTTCATTTCGTCGAATGTTTGTTTCGTCGAATGTTTGTTTCGTCGAATGTTTGTTTCGTCGAATGTTCATTTCGTCGAAAATTATTCATCCTCGAGCCAGAGACCGAAAGAGTTAGATGTGAGAAATTAGTTAAGAAATTAGGTGGGAAAAACAGAGTGTGTGGGAAGTGTGAGGAGAAATTTGTTTAATGAAGTTTGTTTTTTGTGACAAAATGAACTTTCGACGAAATGAACTTTCGATGAAACAAACTTTCGACGAAATGGGTGTCGACGAAATGAATCAGACCCCTGTAAGAATTTGTATTGCGAATAGAACTCCACCCCCAAAAAACCCAATTTCGAGGCCCCTAGTTGATTAACCAATCGCAATAAATTGTGGTTCATGTAAAATCTATAAAAAAAAATTTTTTATCAATTAAAATCCAATTTTAATATCTATTTGTAAAGTATTATTTATTTACTTGCAAAACTTACTAATAGTAATCAATTAATAAGTGACTATCAGTTATACTTTTATATATCCAATTAAATAATTCTAAAAATGGCAGACTCGGGAGATCGTGGTAAATTTCAAAAAACAAATTATTTTTGATGTTAATCATTGCAAAAGGACTTTGAAATGTATATGCACCATAAATTTTAAAATTTTAACAGGACGTGGTTTTGGACGTGGTCGTGGGCGTGGTGGTGATAGAGGAGGCCGAGGTCGTGGACGTGGTGGACGTCGCCCTGCACGCAAAGAAGAGGATAAAGAATGGTATAATTTAATTGATTGGTCAATCGATAAATCAGCTAATTAATAATTATAATTACATAATAATATGATTATTTATCATTGTCATCATCATCATTGTTGTTGTTGTTTTAGGGTTCCAGTAACCAAACTTGGACGTCTTGTAAAAGAAAACAAGATCAAAAGCATTGAAGAGATTTATTTATTTTCACTGCCAGTCAAAGAATATCAAATAATAGATCATTTTTTTGGAACCTCATTAAAAGATGAAGTTATGAAGATCATGCCTGTTCAAAAACAAACACGTGCAGGTCAAAGGACTAGATTCAAAGTTATTATTATTTTATTACATTTTGAAAAATGATAATATTTTTCCAATAAATTTCATATACATATATATGTGTATATTAATGATAATATTTGTTTATAATTAACTAATCATCAAATTAAATAATTTTTAGGCATTCGTTGTAATTGGTGATTCCAATGGACATGTTGGATTGGGCGTTAAATGTTCTAAAGAAGTAGCAACAGCTATCCGTGGTGCAATTACCCTCGCCAAACTTTCAATTATTCCTGTTAGACGTGGTTACTGGGGTTCATTGATTGGTGAACCACACACTGTACCATCCAAAGTTACTGGTAAATGTGGTTCCGTACTGTGTCGTCTTGTGCCTGCTCCTAGAGGCACTGGGATTGTTGCAGCACCTACACCCAAAAAACTTTTACAACTTGCTGGCATCACTGATTGTTATACTACATCACGTGGATCTACTCGAACTTTGGGTAATTTTGTTAAGGCTACCTTTGCTGCAATTGGTCAGACATATGCCTATTTGACACCTGATTTATGGAAGGATGTTGATTTCAAACAATCTCCTTATCAAGAATTCAGTGATATGTTGGCTGTAAGTAAATAGTCTTTTTTTTCTTTTTGAAGATTAAAAAATGAATGATTTCAGATTTATTTATTAAAAAAAAATTGTTTTTTCATTATTTCAAATAAAAAATAATAGAAAGCTCCTGAGAAAAGAAGTTGAAGGTTTTTTTAATTAAACATGTATAATGAAATGATTGTATATTAGAATACAATTATACTATTATTAAACAAAAAAATTGTTAATTATAAAAGTCATATTTGCAAATAAATATTTATGAATTAATTAATTATCTATTATTGACCAAATTTTTTTATTTACTTAAACCTTTGGTTTATAATAAATGTTGTTTCTGTAATTTCTGTAATATATTAAATTTTGTTTGCATACAATTTGTCTTACATAGAAAGAAATATAAAAGAAAAGTATAAAATCTTTTTTTCAATGTTTTTTATTTTCTTGATTTTTTAAAAGATTTGTCATCTTTTTTAATCTTGTTACTATTATATCTTTTACTCTATTTTATTTTTATCACAATTATGATGGTACAACTACATCATCTAACTTTTGTTTTTTATCAACAGGTTTAATCTAGCATCTTTTTCAACAATTAAACTTCTTGGTATTTTATTTTCTAATTCAAGTTTCTTGATTTTTCCTTCAAAAAGTTCTAACCTTGATGCTATTTCTCTTGAGTTCTCTCAAGTATCTATTCACGTAATTTCTTTTTAACATGAAATCTGGCAGATGCAGCTGTATTTCTTCTTTATCTTCTTCAGCTGCTAATTTTGCTGCATTATTTTATTATTAGCAGCAGCAGTAGTAGTAGAATATATTTGGGAATGCTTGAAGTGAATTTGTCAAAGAAATTTTTTTATTGGCCAAAATACTCTTTTATCATTATTGTTGTTGTTGTTGTTGTTGTTGCTGCTGCTACTATTGCTACCATTACCTTTTTTAATGTAGCTAGAAAAAAAAAGAAATTCAGTGGATCCAAAAGGGAGTAATAAATCTAGTGCGATTGTTACTTTAATTAACATTACTGATTGAATTTCCTAGAGTAGCTACCATGACTATTGAAGGCGCAGGAAATATAGAAGATAATGTGGGTAACAGTAATAGTAGTTGAAGAGTTGGAAGATGGATTAATAATGGTGATAGATTGTGTGGTGGCAGCGGCTGTGGGTATGGCAATTGAGTTCATGGCGAGATATATAAGGATAGGATATTGATTTGCCAATGAGATAGAATCACGCCGAACTAACATGTTAGGTTGTTGAAGTTTCTTGATCGAAGAAATTTCAAATTTATTTAAATCAATATCAAATGGATCATACTGCTAGTCCTGCAAGCTGGACCAGCTTGAGACGTTTCAGCCAGAAAATCATTAGAAGACAAAGAATCTAAATTTGGATCATTAAAAGTTGCCCTCTTTGATCTTTGCCAATTTTATTAATCTAAATAATATATATATATAAATTTTATAAAATTAATCAATGAATTTCTTTTTGAATTGATAAATTTCACCAATTGGGAGGAATGTTGAAGGTCTTGCTAATAATAAAATTTCTTTTATCGGAAAAATTCTCTATTACTCTTACATATTAGATATGGTAAAAACTGAATGTTTTATTGTCTGATCTATAAAATAAAATATATAAGCAATCTTTTTCTAGTTAATTTCATGTCTACCTATTTGATTTTTGATTGTATTCAAAAAACAAGATTTTGAGTCTTCGTTTCCTGATCCAATCTCAGGTGTTGTTGGTCTTACATGGCCAATTGTTTCGTCATCAGTAAATTCAATACCTCCAGATTCTAGATATTAATATTTCTTACAACAAAACTAGAAAAAAACCTAAACGCAGTTGATTTGTTTTTAGTGAATTATTAGAGTTTGATGACAAAGATGTCGAAGTTGTTCTTTAAATAATGCAATTTTTATAATTTTTATTTTTAAGATTAATAAAAATATTCAAAAATTTGGATACGTTAACCGGTCCTAAACCAAAAATCTCCCATCTAGAGGATAATTGTTTGTTACACACTATTCGATAATTAAACAAGTTTAGTGTGTCTCTAATGCTAAAGTTGTTAAATTTAAATATTGAAGAAAGCCACAATGATAAATAAAAAAGTAGTAGTAATGGATTTATTTCAACTTCTTTAAAAACATTTAAATCAAATGGCATGGAGAATTATTGGAACGATATTGAAAATTATACACACATAACAGGTAATTAATATATTCATTAACTAGTTAAATCCTTCTGACTGGAGGAAACTTCTATTGTATCTTGTATATTGGAAGTGTAAGTAAGAGTGGAATTTTTTCAGTACACGGGATTTGTTTTGATGGAGAGGATATTAGAGGCACCATCAATTGCAAGACAGAAGCATTTGTATCTCTGTGTTTGATTGTGTAACCACCACAATTGAAGAAAATACATGCGGGGTTGACACATTCTACTTCCTGTGTATATTGGTGGTCTTATTCTTTTCTTCAATGATACACCAAGAACAAACTAACCATACTTGTTGAAAACAATACAAACAAGTTCGAGAAGGTCTATCTATATTCACACAGGACAATGTCTCATATTCTATTATGCATTTTTGCCACTGTTTAACCCATTTCCATGTGGATTCAATTAACATTAACAGATGGATGGTTTTCAAGATCTCAGACCTTCAACAAGGCGCATGTATTTAGATGAGAGATGTGATGGAGATGGAGATTACATCCGTTACAGAGAAATAGTTGGCATTTCATCCTTCCACTAAAAAAAATAATTTTATGGCAGATATATATAGTAATGTGAAAGCAATTGATAACAAGTAAAAAGTATGAAAAAATACTTTTTTTCTTGTTTGTTCCTTAACATACCTCCTCTCAGTTTGCCCCAACTTGGCCCAGTTACGCTTGGCACAGAGAAATTTATTGGAAACTTGAGCTTGTTTGGGAAGCATGAGCATTATCAATATTGCACATTGAATATGCAGTTGAGTATGTTTTCCTTTCCGGCAAGATCCTAGCTTATCTTACATTTTCCAGTGATTATCCTTCAAACAATTTTCACATTGCTTCATCTTCTCCTAGTGTGATTGATAATAAGTGCCATGATCTTGTGTGTATCAGGGAGCTTGATATCAAGAAATTTGGTAACAGTGTCCAGTTCTGAAATTGGTTCGGTTTTTCAAAAAGCACCTAGTACTTATTAATATGTGCCTGAATTTCATCATTGAGATAGCATAATCCTGAATTCAAAATAACAATTAACTCTTTAAATAATAAAACTATTCTTAATAAGGCTTGAGAACAAATTTCAACTTGATAAACCAATCAAATAATAACTAAAACCATTCATTGGCAGCTCTTATTCAATCTGATCCACCCAAGTTAGTTATCTGTCATGGCTAATATGCTCATATATTTCACATGTATTTTTTTACAACAAAAATATTACATTTATCACCAATCAAATATTTATTAAACTGTTAATAAATCAGTTTAAGAAAAAAAAAATAACTTATAAACAAAATCATATGAATCTTCACCAAACTATCTTATAAATGGATTGTTTTATATAAATTCACAATTACTATTTTTTATTCTTTTTGATATTTTCCAGCATCTCACTATTTTTTCATCATATATTTTTCAACTTAAAATTATCCATTCTACCTCCCATATAAAATTTAATATATATATTTAACGAATGCTTGTTATTGTTGTTAATTAACTAATGGTGGATGATATTTGTAAGTTCAAAGTTGATATTACAGATTTTTATTGATAGCCTCTAATATATACAATATTTATAAGCAAAAAAAAATGTTTAAAATTTTTTTGTTGTGATATAAATTATAATATTACCACCAATTAATTATTAAAGATTATTACTATTTTAATAGCAAAAAAAAATAAATAAAAGGAAATGTAAGGTGATCATAAACTAAGATAAGAATTGTGTACATGTATAAATTAATTTCTTTTTTTGACTTAATCATCATTGATTTAATGAAAGCAATGAATGAATTGATTAATTATTTGTAACTTTACTTCTTTTTTTTGGCCTAGATGAAGATGATTGTTGTCCACCATAATTGGTTGATTCAGTTTTGTATAACACACCATTTGATGCTAATGATTTAGATGAAGTAGATGTAGATGAAGTGACTATGTATTCAGATTCCATACCATCAACAAATCTTTTTAATGTGTCATAAACTTTATTATTGAATCGAATGTCGTCATGTTTCTGACGAACATGTTTTTTCATGGCTAATAGACGACTTTGATAATGGGAGATTAGTAGACCAGGATATTTTGCAATCATATAAGTTAGGAACACAAATTCCACAGGAGCCAATCGATTATCTTTATGAAATATATCAGAATTATCAGCTATCATTGCTTCAAGTGTTTGATAAATTCTCTCTGCAATGATTTTTAAATTTGAGGGTACTTGACGTTCTTCCTTTAAGAATTTAGTTATGACAGCAGGAGTTGCATTGAATTTTTCAGGTTCATTTTCAATCATATGTAATGATTGTGTTATCAATTGGAATGGTCTAGCACGTTTAGTATCCATTATAAGTGAAATACTAGGATATTTGCTGAAAATGGAGTGAGCAAAATCAGCCATTGGACTACTGATTGCTTGTAATTTTTCAGCTGGTGTTAATGCAACACCCAATTGGACACGGCTAAAAATTTCTTGCTCTTGCTGTAATGAAAGGTCATAATACTCAACTACAAAATTAGCACAATGAAAACAATGTTAGATGGTAATGATTTAAGACATATATGAAATAATTATAATTATATAATCATATAATTGTAAAATACTCTTACCACAAAGCAACTCGGAACAGTCAAATAGCTCTCTTTCTGGTTCTGTCAATGACTTTTTGCCATTGACAATTTTATAGTACCTTTTAGCTACATTGCCATCAGAAGGGCTTACATGGGGAATTTCACCATCCATAAATCTATTGTTTGTGAGTATATATATGAAATGAAAGGATATATGTGTAATTTTAGTGAATATAGCAAGTTGTCAAAGATTGATAATTAACTAATAATTGATTCACCAAATAATCATTACTTACTTTTTGATGGCAGTTAACCTCTGCTTCCCATCTATGCATACTCTGATCCATCTTTTGTTATCTAATTTTTTACAAGAAAAAATTACTGGTGGAACATAAAAATTGTTAAGAACAGAATCTACTAGATGAGATTGTTTAATTGCTACCAAAAAATAATTTTATTTATTAGAAATTATAACTGATATTAATAGATAATATTGTATTAATTAAATAATAGTTACATGTCCATACAACATCTATGTGGGTGTAAGAAATTAATAATAAGGAAAAAATTTTTTTAATTTATTATATATATTGTTTAGTAAACTATAATATATATACATTTATACATATATTAATAATGGTATAAAAGGCTCTTTACCTCTTTGGAATTCAGGATTAAGGTCAATTATTCCCATTTGCAACCAGTTGTATAATTTATATAAAGTATGGGTAACATTCCTTGGTTTAGTAAGTGCTTCTTCCATGGTTGTGAAAAGTCTAAGTTTATGGTATAAAAGAAGTAATTTTTATGGAAAAAGAAAAAATAATTTATTATATATATATTTATAAAAAATTTTCTAAAAAAAATTAAGGTTTTGAGGGATAAATTTTTATTCAAAAAAAAAAAAAATATATTATTAATTTTTTAGCCAAATTTGATAATTGAATTATTGAATTGATTATTCATTTTGGTAATCAATAATAATAAGGGTTTACCTGTTTAAACCATTCAAAACTCCGAAAATCTGACCGAATAAATATCTATAATGAGTTTGTTTGTTATTTATAATAACCCAAACCAATGTGCAACATCAAATTCATAAGTTTCAGGTAAATGAATTGGGTTACCTATTGCATAAAATTAAATAACAAAATAAAATGTACTAGACCAAATTACCATTCATTAATTATCCAAATAACCATTTTATAAAATTATATAAAAAAAGATTAAATATTCTCTTCCTTCATTTTATTTTTGCTTTAAAACTTACAATAATAAACACCAAAAATAACAATAGATAAAAAAATTGGTGTTTTTATTGATTTTTCTTCTTCTTGTCAAATATATACAAAATTTATTTAATAAAATAAAAATAAACACTATAGAATTTATATTTATTTTATCTTTCTTTTTATATATATATATATTTTTGTTATTTAGAATTTTCTTTTTTAAAAAAAAAATAAAAAATCCCACATATATAATTAATAACCAACACCAACACCAACACCAACACCAACACCAACACCAACACCAACACCAACACCAACACCACCACCAGAACCAACACCAACACCACCACCAACAACAACACCACCACAATCACAACAAATCACACATTAATACCCATATTCACAAACTACCATCAACCAAACTACCATCAACCAAACTACCATTTAAAAACAAACCAAACGATAATCTCAACCACTATAACTTATTTAACATAACCAAAATTAACGATTCTACTCTTTTAGAAATTAAGAAACATGGAAAATGTACGTTTAATTGAACAAGAAGAAGAACAAAATGTTTTGAGTAGTGTCATTAATTCGGAGGCAGTGGAAACCATAGACGATCTTGAAGAATATAATGAAGAATATAAGAACCTTCATCCAACAGGAGTATTATTATTACCATTAGAAGAGGTGACAACAATTGACCAGGAAATGAAAGAAAAACAAAATTTATTTCAATTGAATTATAAGAAAATAACTGAAGAAGTTTCAACTGTAAAAGAAAAAGAAACTGGAATGCAGAAAGAATTCATCTCATCAATCGAAGATTTGATTAATTGGATGAATTCTCGATTTAATAAAATTTTGATTAATCATGAATTATTAAAACCAGTTGTTGATATCAATGAATTTATTATTGATCTAGATTTAATAAATCCTTTAGATGAATCATTATCAAAATTAGAAAATGAATTGATAATTAAACAAACCGATGAATTTAATAGATTAACTAATAATAATAATAATAAAGATCATGATATTTTAAAATCTTTAAACTTATTATGGGAAAGTTTTAAAAGTTTACTAAAATTATCAAAATCAAAATTGCAGGAATTAAATTGGACTTCTAATTTATTACAGAAAATACAAGGAATTAGTATTGAAATTCAAAAGGTTGAAGTAATGTTAGAAGGTGTTGAAGAATCAAGGAAAAAAACTCACGATGAATCGACAACTTTTGCAACACGAAATAATAATAGTGGTTTATTAACATCTTCACCTAATTCAAGTACAGCAAATTTCAACAATAACAATAACAACGGTAATGATACTTCTAGCACTAACCCTACCGCCACGTCATTACACAACACTCCTGTAATAACTAATGTAGCAAGTAAAACTTCATTGGCATCTTCTGCATCATCATCATCTTCCATGATCGCTGATGAAGGAATAACTGTCACCAGTATTGTATTCTCTTCTTCCCTGTTAGATGAATGGTACACAAAAGTAGTTGCTGCCGATGAATTATTAAAGCATGAAGTATATGAGCAAGTTAAAGAACTAATAAACTTCTATCAACATGAGAAATTCAGAGCTCCAATAGATTTGGTTAATCACGTAACAGAAATAGTAAATCATGTCATCCCTTTATTAAGTGATAAAATCTATTATATTCGCCAAACATTGTCTCAAGATAGACATATAGGAAGATGGTTTGATGGTTCAAATGAATCAGACAAATGGATATCTGATACTTTTAGACGAGTAAAACAATTCGAAGTACCTGATCTAATAAATAAATATGATTGGACTGATGAAAAACAAAATATTGAAAATATGATCCAAGATCGTCGCCGAATAATTTATGGAATAAAACAAGATATTTTACAATTTGAAAATGAACGTTTAAAAGATTTGGAACGTAAATCAAATGACCTCCATTCAATAATGCTAAATCATCAACCCTCCTCCAACTCTCCCGATCCAGCCTCCCCTATTGCTACCAGTGCCACTACCACCACCACCTCATCAGTATCATCAAACAACTCCTCAATCATCATTCAAAATTCTCAAGAAGATTTATTAGTAATAGAATTGATGGAAAAGCAATTAAAAAGTCTAAAGGAAAAATTAACAAAATTAAAAAAATTCATTGATAATATATTATTGCAAACTAATGTTGAAAGCTTTTTAATGATAATTGATATTTTGGAAAATTTACAAAATTTACGTAATGAAATAACTCAAATTCGTAAATCAATCATTGAACATAATGATGCTAACATGGTAAAAGATGATGTTATAAATGTTGAAGAAAAAATAAAAAATTTTGAAAAACAATTACCTCATAAAACAGAATCATCAGAAAATTCCAATGATAATAATAACAATAACACACCAACTATGAATACCACCACCACCACAACTAAAAAAACCAATACTACTTCACCTGGTTTAGTAAAGGCTTTAAAAAATAAACATAAGAAGTTATTATTAACTATACAAAATATTAAGATTGCTTTGGCTGAAAACAAATTACAAATGGCTGCCTACTTGTCACCTTCATCACCCTCATCACCTACTTCTGCCAATTCTGAATTTGATAAATTAGCTAACATAATTGAACAAAAATTAGAAAATTTCTATACAAGATTATCTTCTCCTCCAACATACATGTTGGACTGTAACACAAATAATAGTGGTATTGACAATGATACAGATCATGATTGTACAAATGATAAAAATAATGAAGAAGGAATAGAAGAGGTGGAGCCTGAACAAGTTCATGGTTTGACATGTAATGATGATCATGTTGAAGAGTGGAGTGAACGTTATAACAAGATAGAATCTGAATTGATTCTGTTTGAGAGAAGTTTATGGGTAGAATTCTGGTTGAAGTCTGAACCTGCTAAACGATTACGTGGTGAAGAGGTGATTGGTAGAATTAATAAGGCAGAGAAAACATTTGCTGATATTAAAGATTTGATGATTTTGCGCCAAAATAATCTACAAACGATTAGAGAAGGCAGAAAATTTGCAAAAAGTGCTAATGCAATCAGAGATCAACTTGACATCATAAAGGGTAAGATGAGGCGTCAAGATACCAAGACTGATGCTTCAATACAAGAATTAGATGCTCATATGGCTGATGCCTTGGAAATGTTAAATAATCTTGAATCAGCTTATCAACATTTGATAGCTCCTGATGTTGGAGATGAAAGGTACCGTGAAAGATTTGATGAACAACTAAATCAGTTTAATTTGGTAGAAGCTTGGATTAAAGAAGTAAAAATTTGGTTCAAAGAGGCTGAACGTATGCGTGTATGGATAGATAAGCACATTGTGGTATTAGAAAATTTTCCAAAGTTTGACGCTCTTCAAGAAGGTAAAGTACCTGCTACTCAAGAACAGGTTGATGAATGGCAAGATGATTATGATAAATTGGAATTAGAAGTTGAGAAATTTGATGCTGAAGATATGACTAGATTAAGAGCTCATGTCAAATCCATGATGTGTGCTAACACCTCCTCCAATCCTAGCACCAATACTAGCAGCAGTAATGGTAGTAGTAACAGAAATAGTAACATTAATTCTCAGATTAATGAAGCAATGTCGCCTGCTGATACAATGACAATTGCAATTACTTTACAAACAATTAAGCAACTTGATATTTTATTGGGATTATCGAAACAAAGATCAAATGATTTATCTGTGTTGGCACTTAGAGTAGATTGGGAACGTGAATTTGCTAAAGCTTTAAATACATGGAATATATTGATAAACAGCATTAAAGATTTTATTATAAACAGAGGTAGATGGAAACAACCAATTGGTATAAGAGATGATGATGGATGGTTCATTAATGCTAATCAACCAAACCAGAAAGATGTGTTAATTGAATTAGAATCAATAAATCAGTATGTAATAAGTTTTGAAAGTGTCAACATACCTGAAACTGGGCAAATATTTGATGAATTAGTGGAGACCTCATTAGTGGAAGTGCCTGAACATCTACTTATACGACAAGAAAACCTTGAAGAAAGTGATCTGGTATTTTTAAAATTATATTTTGAATTTTGTAGAAATGTTTTGCAGCAACGTCAAGAAGTTTTAGAGTATGCTCAAGTCAGTGAAACTACTTATATTGATGGCTTGAAATTAAAAAATGAATTAATAGAAGAAGAAAGAAATCCAAGAGGTGGTCTCATAGAAAAGAAATTCATAGAAAGAGTTGAGGAATTTAATAAAAATATTGAACAAGCTTGGAGTAATATTGGTGAAAAAGTTATCTACCCAGATCACTCAGATCATGATCAAAATGAAAATCATTTGGTCAAGGAAGGTGTTGATGCTTATCATCGTAAAATGGAAGACTTGAAGTTTAAAGTTAACAAAGCAATGAAAGATTATCAAGATGCTTTTAGACTACTCGAGAAGGAATTACAACAAAAATCAGATGACTTGTTTAATGATATTTCTAATTTAGAAGATTTGGTCAACAAAAGATTGGCAATGCTTGAGGAACGTAAGATTGATCCATTGGAAACTGAATGTTTACATAATGAGGAACAAGTGAAAGAATTGTTGAAAGAACATGAAGAATTTTTAGCTGAAAATAATAGAATTGATTTGGAGGATATTAATCAAATTAAAGAAGGTATTGAGAAATTGGTCGAGGACATCAAGTCATCAAATAATGATGATCCTGTTGATCAGATACATTTACATGATGCTTTTAAAAAGTTGAATGAAAAGTTTGCTGAACTACAATTAAAAACATCAGAAAGACAATTAGACCTATCAGTATTACAGCCATGTGCTAGTTGGGAAGATAAAATTGCTCCTGGAATGCAATCTTTGAATGATTTAATTAATGAAGTTAACAAATTCATTGCAGAAAAAGCCAGATGGAAACCTGATGATCATGACAATAATAGCACTACACCTGTTGATATTTTAACCAATGATGATGGTAAAGTTGATAATCTAGGTAAAGTTGCTTCAAATGAAAATAAAGTAACTAATGATTCGACTACTATTTCAACTATTGATGATAAAACAGCAAAAGAACCAAAATTAGATTCAAAACAAAAATCTCACAGCTTGGAAGAAAATACTGGCAAAGATGATAAACCAACTTCAACTGAAAAGAATATAAGCTCGGATGAAGAAGGGGCAAGTTTGAACGTAAATAAACCAATTCCAGAGGAAACAAAATTAGATCTGAAACAAGAGTTTGAAACCTTGGCAGGAAAAGTAAAAGATTTTCAAGAAAATGTATTGGAACCATTGAAATCATCAAATGAAGATATGGTTTCAGCAATCAAAGACTTACTATCAAAGGAATGTCCAAAGCATTTATCAGATCGTCAATCAGATTTTGAAAAGAAATTTGATTATTTGATGGATAGAGTAAATCAGGGTAAAAATGTTTTGGAACAACATGACGCAATCAATGACTTTTTGAAACAGGCCAAAGGCATTATTGATTGGGTGAATCCACATTTAAAAGTTCTTGATGATATATTGAAAGATGATACTTTGGGCGAACTTAGTGAAGACAAACTACATGATTTATTAGAAGAAGTCAATTTTGTTGAATCAGAACAAAAGGCATATACTGATTTTTATGAGCAAGTTAAGAATTTAGCAAATGATTTAGTAAACCAAATGAACAAAGAGATTGCTGCTAACAACAACAACAATAGTGATGGAGATATTGATCTTGGTATTGAAGCATTAAATTCTAAAGAAGTGGAAATTGATGCTTTATGGCAAGAATTACAAGATACTATACCAAAAACCAAACAACAATTAGATCAGGCATTACAAGTAGTTGATTTCAAAGAGAGGATCAAAGAAAACTTCTCCAAAGTTGACAACTTATCTGATATAATATCATCATCATTGGTGGATGAGGTGAGCAAGGATGACATCAAAGATTGGCAAATTGAATTGAATGGTTTAGAGCAAACGGAACTATTCTCATTGATTAAGCTACATGATAATGTCAAAGAGAGTCTTTCAACAAATCTTGGAGCAATTACCAAGAAAGAGTCAGTTGTTCTTGAGGATCTATTAAGGAATGTTGCAGATAAGATCAATAATCTAAAGAAATTGATGAACAATAAGATTGATGAAGTTGAGGCACACATATCAGCACAAATCACTGGGGAATATTTGGCTAGAGTTAATGATTTACAAAGTTGGATTGAAAGACAATTTGAGGATTTTATCAATGGTCAGTCACAACATGGTATAATGGTGGAGACATCTGAGCAAACAAATAAAGAAAATCTTGAAAACTTGTCTATAGTATTTGATAATTTCCAAAAAAAATTGCCAGAGAAATTTGAACAGTTCAATAGTATAATAGAAGAATTTAATAATATCACATCACAAGAAGACATACGTGAATTGCAGGATGTAGTCAAGGCACAAACAGAATTGAATAAATTGTGGGAAAATTTGGATTTAAAATCAAATGAATTCAAAGATTTCATCAATAAAGTTGGAAAATGGCATGACCAACATGATATTATATATCACGTAGAGAATGATATTTTTGACGGACTTGAGAATTGTATCAATAAATTACCTAGTACACATTATGACAATTTAGAATTTGAAGCTAAAGGGTTGGATGACAAATTACAAAATGCTAAAAAAATGCTCGAAGCAGCCAAATTTGGTGCTGGCCAGATAGTTGATGTTGAAAATGATATTTTAGATAATACAAATCGTCAAAATTTTAATAAGCATCTTTTTGATATCACTACTCAGCTTACTGAATTATCAAATCTGTTTCAAAAAGCAATAGAAAAAGCCAATAATGCTTCATTATTGACAACATTTGATGCAGATGTTGATAAAATTATTAATGCATGTTTGGAAGATGCCTCAAAAGTTGAATCGAGACATAATGAGTTCAATGATAGTGAATATTATTCATTGAAAGCCAGTGAATTGAACGATCTGATTAATAATGCCATGATTGGAGTTTCAGATATTGAGGGAACACTGAAGAAATATGAAGCACAAATAAATGTTAACTTGAAAGCTGAGGCTGATAAGTTAATCAAAATGGATCCTGAAGCAAATAAGGATCGTGTACAGAGCATATTAAATAAAGCTACGCGAGCATTGGAAAACTTTTCAAATAGTATTTCAGCTGAGAGATGTGAAATTGAAACAGCCAAGAAAATTTATCCACAAACTGAAGCATCAGAAGATATTAAGAAATGGATTTCAGCTTGTAAGGTGGCTGCATTAAACATTCAAGTTGGTGATATGGATCAAGAAGCAGAAATCAAAGAATTAGAAGAAAATGCAATGACTTTTCAACCTACTATTGATGCTTATAAAGATATGAGTCAACGTGTTATTTTGCCAATCATCGTTAATGATACTAATGCCACTAGCAATAATAATGTTGAAATTGAACCTAAAATTAAATATGCTGTAGAAGCCAGAACAAATAAAGTGTTAGAAGATTGGGATTCGTTAACAGATTTATTGAAAAGTTTAAGATCAAGCTTGAATGCATCTAAAGAAGTACAAGAAGTTTCAAAAGCCATCAAAGATATCTTAGCATCAATTGATCAAGTGAAAGAACGAGTTTTGAACATTGAATCATTCTTTATTGATGAGGGAGTACCAAAATTACCAACAAAAGATGATGTTGAAAACAACCTAAGAGAACTTGATGAAATACAAGCTGAAGTTGATCATATACTTGGACCAAGAATTGAAGCATTAGATGAAAATATCAACAATTTACCAGAGCATGAAACCAGTTTCGTTCAACAACGTTCAGGTATAGCAGAAATATTGACAAATTTGGCAGGAATAATGGATAACAAACGATCACAACTACATGAAGCTGAGAAATTGGCAATTTTCGGTACTAAGGCAGATGAAATGAATACATTGATGAGCTCACTGCTTGAAATTGTTGATTTAGCCACAACAACAATGGATGGATCACCATTATCATCATTGAATAAAATAGAATTGGATGCAAGGTCGATTGAGTTGGAAAAGCAATATTCACATTACCAACCTAAAATAGATCAGAAACTTGAAGATGTAAAACAAGTATCAGAATCGGTTAAAGATGATTGGCGAGTAATTGATCGATTGAGTATTTTGAAGGAACAATGGGCAGAATTGACTGAAGTGACAAATGCCAAACAAGATGAATTGAAAAAATTACCATCTGAAGAACAAAATATTAAAACTGAAAGGCGTACAAGATCCAATTCTCAAACATTATCACCGCACAGAAACTTTTCACCAACTAGAAAAAGATCATTATCTGCAAGACCTCCATCACGTAAAAAATTTTTTTTTTGTCATAATTGTTTTCTAATGATGATTAATAATAATGACACTTTTTATTGGATTTTAAAGCTAGGAAACGTGGTGCGGTATCACCAGGATTATCGCCAGGACCAAGACATCGTCAATCCAATAGATTAACACCAAGTCCAACATCAGGATTGCTAGGATCACCAAAAAAACCAGCAACAAGATTATCGCCACATATAGTCAATAATTATTTACCTGATCCAAAAGTCCAATTAGATGTTGAGGTGGCAAGGATAGTTAATGCATCCCCAGTGAAAATAAAAGTTTCCGTCGTAGAGAGAGAATCTGGAAAATATATGTTTGGAGAGGCTGAGCCTAAACTTTGTCATTGTCGTATTTTAAAAAGTAGAATGGTAATGGTTAGAGTTGGCGGAGGATGGGCTGAATTGTCAAAGTAGGTGATATAGATACACATACGCATAAAAAATAAAAAAGGAAGAGAGAAATTGGCAACAATTGCTGTAGCAGCAATTAGTTCAATTACTATTTTTATTAATTACTTTTATTGTTATTACTATTGCGAACTTTAATTATTAATTGATTACTTTTATTTTTACTTTTTTTTTTAATATAAAAGATTCCTTGTTGGTATGTATATATCATTATTTATGCTTGTCAGAAAAAAAATAGATTATTATTTTCTCCTTCTGTAGATATTACCATACAGCTTCAAAATTCTTTCACTGAAAAAAAGAATCAAGAGATAAAAAGAAAGATAGAATATTATTATTTTATATTATTTCCCCTTCACTTTTTTTTTTTTTGACAATTGTGTTGTTGTTATTATTGTTATTGTATATGACAATTATAGATAACAATGATGTCACTCTCCAATTCATTCTGCCACAACAGAACACGCTAACCTGGAACAAAGACACATTCCAAAAGTCCAATCTTTTATCCGACCTGATGAAACAGAATCAAGCGGCTATGAACGAAGAGGACGAGTCATCCCAGCGATCCGTAAAGCCTTTGGTGGTTCCAATGTTTATGAGAAGAACATCAAGTTCTATTTCCCAGCGAAATCCCACAACCTATTGGCGCTGAAAGGAATGTCTTATACTAAAAGAGTGAGTAGCAGTAAAAATAGTAATAATAATATAATAATAATGAGCAAAACCTTGATAGATATTTTCAGCTTCATAGAATTAAATATATGAAAGAATAAATGCATTCATTCTTTTACATCATTATTATAAAGAATCTTGATATTGGGAATTTAGAAATTAGTAGTTCGAATCAAATAAGGGCATTTTCAAATCATTACTTTCATTAATAATAATGCAATCAATCATATATACAAATTTATTCATCAAAAATCCTTTTTTTATTCTTTTCTTTCTTTGTAATATTTCACTAACTATTTGTCTTCTATATATTTATTTTGCATGATAAACCACCTTTGATCCTTTACTTCGATAACCACTTTCACCTAACTAACAACAATCAAATCAATCAACTGATCAACCAACTAATCGACGAATCATAACATCTACTGTTACTACTATTACTATTATTGAAATGAACAACTTATGGAAATTACAGATTTGGATCTGGGCAATCATTTTAGCTATAATTGTATACTATTTATTGACATTAAAAGATAAAAATGATACTTGCTCATTGAAGAAGGCACAATTTGCAACTTGTACCTAAAAATAATATTAATGATTAATTGTTAAATATAGATATATAGATTGCATGGGTGGGTTTTAGAATATAATGTTATTTAGGTTATTAGGTTATATTCGCATTTATTTTTTTGGGCATTTGCATAATCATTGACTTTATTTTTTAAAAAAATACATATTCATTATCATTTAACATTACCATATATATATTTACCTCATATAATAATTATGGAGGATGTAATTATAATATAAATTAAAATGAAATTATATATATATTATTAATTATTAATTATATTTTTTATGTTTGGCTAAATTATACAAGAGTGATTGATTGTATAGTAACAAAAATCAGACAAAGTGAACATTATGTCGTGAAACCACTCCAGTGGTTAAATTACTAAAACACGAATAAAAAAATTATTGTTTTAAACGAATTAATTATTTCTTGATTCTTTTTTTTTTATATTAGAATGCTTGGTAACACTCACAGATTGTCCATCATATAATTCATGAAGGGCATAGTGAAATCTTTGATTCCATACCATGTTAAATAATCAAGTCAGTTTCATGTATGGTTGTTTGCCAAAACTCCTCCAAAATCAATTGGCAGAGTTTCGACAGGTTATAAACTAATTGTTTATTAGAGTCTCTCATGTGGGGTTTTTGGCAATTGGTAGTTTCGGCAAGGTACACACTAATTACAACCTTAGTTTCACGTGATATTTTACTCACATGACTAAGTTTTCGAATTTTGATTGACGGTTAGTATATGTTACACGGTATGGTGCAAGCCACAACTTTTTGCGCCACACCGTCAATTCTTGAGAATCAAAAATGGCTGTTACTAATAGAGAGAAGCAATTTCATTGGTTGCACGTTATGCACAATATTTTTAAAAAAAAAATTTTTTATATTTATTATTTATAATATTTAAAAACTTAATTAATATTAAAATAACTATCCATTGTAGTTTGTTTCGAATGAATTTACTTTTTTTGCACTGATATGTCTTTCGATTTTATTAACCAATTTTACTTGTTCTCTTGCTGTAATAA
This sequence comes from Entrophospora sp. SA101, assembly GCA_958430865.1. Lineage (NCBI taxonomy): Eukaryota > Fungi > Glomeromycota > Glomeromycetes > Entrophosporales > Entrophosporaceae > Entrophospora > Entrophospora sp. SA101. The sequence continues at coordinate 11,186 of CAUDNR010004257.1, read as the reverse complement.
AAATTATGGACAAATATTTCCGTTGTATAATTACAAAGCTATGATAATAATTAACAAATAATTTCATTGTAAAAATATAAAGCAATAAATAAAAATATATAATTTCATTATAAATTACAAAGATTGTAATATAACAAAAAATTTTGACCTTTGTTATAAAAATATGTAAACTATTTTCTTTCATTGTATTATATATTTGGAAATTATCCAATCAAATCAAAAATTTATGCTGGCGATTATCCTATATAGTTACACGATGAATTTTATAAATTGGTCACGTGAGATGCATTTATGGAGAGAGTTTTCATATGAGCGGACTGAAAAAAAACTGTGCAGTGCAGAGTATGAGGGTGTGCATTTATAGAGGGTGCACTTATGGATAAAATTGATAAAAGGAATTTTGCATTAATATTAAATAAACTATTTAAAAATGTGAATTATTAACACTAGAAAAAGTATGTTATTTGTAATATCTAAAATTCAGGATGATGAATTCAATTCTCTGCAATTAGTGTTGAAAGTAAGGCTCTGAATGAATCAATGAAATTCAAATCACCTAATTTTTTGATTTGTTTCATTCAAATCAAATATGATAATGCTCTGGTTTGAATCCAATTCAAATATATGTACACCATATGAATTCTGCGTAATTTAAAAGAGTTGCCTTTGGAAATAAATAGTATCGATAGTCAAAAAAAAAAAAAAAATTTACCTAGTGCAATAATTGCATTTAACTTTTCTATCTACAACTGTGAATGATTTCACAATTCACTTCTTGTTCTTCTTTGGGCCCATTGCACTGTACCTGTTGAAGAAGTTATTGAAGAGACATCATTCATCATTGTTATATTTATTATTATTGCAAGTGTAAATTATATTACTTTTCATTTGTTATCGTTAATATTAATATTATTAATATTAACAGTATAGTAAACCCCGTTTCAACATTAAATTCGCGTTACGAGATTTTTAAAAATTTTTGCTTCAACATATAAAATTTGTTGAAACGTGATTGGTAATAACGAATTTTCGAATCCCTTATGTGTCTCATATATTTGTTGAATATGACATAAAAAAAAATTAGGAATCCGATTTTATTCGAATCGAATCACTTTAAAATTTGACTCGATTCGATTCGATTCGTTCGGAGCCTTGATTGAAAGACAGAGGCAATGCAAATGAATAAACAATTGTTTTTGCCAAAACAATTGATTCTTTACACAATAAGTTAATCAAGTCAAATTAACAATTCACATAATATTATTTGAAAATGAAATAATGTTCTGGTTAATTCTAATAGAAAAAAATAGAAAAAAAATAAATGATTATGTAAAAATTATAAAGAAAGGTTTGCGAATTAGGTAATGTAGTCTATAAGTTGGACAAACAAAGAGAATGCAATAATTGTAAAGCAACAAAATATTCTGATAGATTCAATAAAGATTGTATAAAGTCAGAATATTCACGTATACTTTCAATTGTTGTTTTGTTCACATGATTTCCCTGATAGGATTGTCAGTAAGGCTATTGTAATATTTGTTCCAAAGTTTGCTTCAAGATTCATCTCCCGGTGCTCTCAATGTGCATGCTGATATTTACCCTTCTTTTTCACTTTTAGTCTGAATTCATCAATAAAATACTTCAACTCTACTGAAAAAAAAATGACTTTATTAGCATTCTCGTGAAGGTTGTATATATAACTGTACGCAGATCTGTCTCGAGCGTAGATGGTTGCCTAAATTGTTTTTAGAAAAAAGTGATTTCGGCAATAACTTCAGCTTTTCAATATCTTTTATATGAATTAGTCATAAAATAATTGTGCTATTTGGTTTATTTTAGTTTAAAAAGTCTAAATTTTCAGATCAACTATGAAAATTAGTTTTGGTTATTCTTATTATTAAAAGCTAGTTTCGACACTTTAGCTTCGATGACAATCATTTATTAAGAGAGGCAACCATCTATAGCCTTGAATTATTATCGCCAGAAAGGGAGTACGTCCACAAAGAAAATGTAAATAATGTAAATAAAGAATTATGAATAACAAGATTCAGACGTCAAGAATATTGTTTTTCTAAATTCTGTGAACCATGAATGTTAATTTTTATATTCTTCCAATGCATGTTTAGAAATCTTTAATTGAGAATAGTCAAAACCTAAAATGTGTAAGAAGGAGATTGACTCCTTGCAACATGTACCTGTCCTTCAGCAAACATGTTTTCAACGTCACCGGTTAGTGCAAATGCATAATGAAGAGGTAATTTCCAACACAGCATGTTCTAAATAAATATGATGTTAATATAATAAATAATGACAGTAATGATAACATGCATACTCCAGATTATTTTCATAAAGATAACGTCCCACGTACAAGTCCTCGTAAATTGAACACGCCATATTTATTAAATCTCACTTCTCTATATGTATTATTATTGGGACAGCTTTAATGTAAAACGGTCAAATTCATGAAGGAAGATGTGTTTTAATCCAAGAAAAATGGAAGACATTTTTTTTGTTATCACAAATTAAGTGCGAACTAAATAAGACTTTTTAAATATTCTTTATCCTAATTTCTGCGCACTATATAAAAAAAAACAAAATAGTTCATCAATGGGAATAAAAGTATTGCGATCAGACGAACTCTTTCATCAATGTATTTTCTCTAAATGGAAGATTAATAAAAATAATCTTCAATACATCAAGGATGGCGTGTCTTAAATATCTTTCTAAAATATATAGGTTATTTCCAAAAAAATTGTATCGTGTAACTAGTCAAAATTTAGAAAGTATCTGCAGAAAGTATTTCGACGACATCTTTCAAACCTTCAATTTTTTGTTCATCGATAATTTATTTTTTCATTATTATAATGGATCCTAAAGATAAATTGCCAAGTAGAACTGCATCGCCTAGCCCTTCTTTAAGCTCAGCTTCTAGTAATAATAGCACCGCTAGGAGACTTGGCTCATTACAGCCAGAATTACCTGCTCCTGGCAGATTAGCATCTGTTAGAACCATTCCAACAGGTCATTACTTTCTACCAACCTCTTCAAGGGTGACACTTCGTGGAACACAGAAAATGAGATTTGTTCCTACTGTACCGGAAGCACATCGAAGGCCTCAACCGTTAGTTTTTATTTTTTATTTATTTGAATTGGATTATTTTTGATCCTTGTATAAAATCATTTATTTTACTTATACACCTTATTTATTTGATTCCAACAAGAACAATTACTGCAGACGCAATAATACCAGAATTTTTTGATAATGATCCATCATTTGGGGTTGGTTTATTTTACAGAAATCACAATATATCTATAATGTTATTTTTATTATTTAAAAAATATATATTTATAAATATATGTTGGTAGGGTCAAAGTCATGGATCAATTGGAAGAATGGGTCGAGGTATTTTTGAAATAGAAAAAATAATGAGATTTTGATAACTAAATTATCAAAAAATAATTTCATGATGTTTTTTTTGGAGAGTAGGAATGCGTGATCGTAGTAGATTCGTAACAGAGATGAAAGCATCTGGTCCATTTGCATACGGTCCTCATGCTAGTTCTGTGCCAAGTAATTATTTATCTATCTGTATATCTGTCTATCTATTTTTTTATATAAATATGATCAAGATTTAATTTTAGTGCATTCTTTATATATAATATTAAAAGTGATGACAGGATCAAATAAAATACTTGGACATTCTATGATGGATGAGAAAAAAGATTATGATGATTTTGCAGAAGACTTTGATTCATTTCGTGAAGATCCATGGGCACCTGATATACTTACTATAGAAAAAGATGAAAGTTTTCAAAAATTTTTAGACGGTATGTTTTTATTTTTATTTTTTTTCTAGAAATTAAATTTCTTAACAAAAAATATATATGTATATATCTAGAAATATACACATATATCTACATATATATATTATATGTGTGTTTGTGTGTTTGTTATACATTAGAAGTCAATAGATTATATGCTGTGTTATTTTGTTGAAACATTTAGAAAATATATATAGAAACCAATGCAGAAGAAATTTCTTTTCTTTTTTCCATCCAATAGCTAAAAATGAATTACTATCCAAGGAGATCGACCAATCTCGTGAAATAAATTTAAAGGAAAAAAAAGAAATTGCTTCGCTACTCAAAGAAGTAAGCAAAATCAACAAAAAAGAACTTTTTTGTGTACATGCATATGTTATATCTTTAAAAAAAGGTTTAATATTTAATTCTTTTTTTTTAGAATGGACATCTTTTCTGTATCCAGTTACCCTCTATCCTCCCAAAATTTGAAGCAAACACATTGCCTGTTTCAGAAAGTGATAACAGCAACAGCAACAACAACAACAACAACAACAACAACAACAACAACAACAATAATAATAAAGGCAAAGGAAGGGTAGGAGATGCACGTAAAAAAAATAGTAATACATCACAACAGTCACAAACTAATAATAATAATAGTAATGATTCGGAAAAAAAATCAAATAAAGTTTTTGATGAATTAGGAGATAAGGACAACAGCAATACTGAAGGTCAAATCGGTAAGCTTGTTATAAGAAGTTCTGGGCAGATGCAAATGATAATTGGTAATTTTGTGTTTGATGTAAGTACCAAAGCAGTAAATTATAATAACATTATTATGTTACAATATTGGATGGAATATATTAATTATATAATTTTTTTTTTAAAGGTAAATCCTGGGTTAGATAGATCGTTCTTGGAAAATTCAATTGTTATTGATCCATCAAAAGAAACCGTTTATAATTTAGGACAAATAAAAAAACATTTAGTGGTTAAACCTAATATTTCAGATTTATTGGTATAAATAATATATATTATAGAAAAAATAAACTTTAATATTTAATAATTTCTGTACATATACATAATAAGATATACTTTTAATATATGTATATGATCTTTTGTATGAATTGGAATATTAAATTTCCAAAAATAAGTTATCTATAATTAATGATGATGTGGATTTTTCTATCTTATTAAATCTACACGCATACATTAATAAATAAATTAATATTTTTTATAAATTTAATAAATAAAAAAATTAAAAATATATATTAATAAAATTTTTACCAAAGTATGAATGTACCATAGCCTCTCGTGGCGTTAATCGTTCCTATAAACAATAATGCATTATTTTATTAAATTTTGATTTATTTGAAAACATGCTTTTTTTAAATCTTTGATATATATATATAATATATATACCTGATGATCATATCTCAACAATTTGTCAAGAAAATCAATGGCTTCTTTGCTAACAAATTTTTGGTTTTCATTATTTATGAATTTATTCCATGGTTTCCTTGGATATCTGTAATAACGAATTTATCAAATAATAATAAACATGTATGGTTATAGTGATGGTTATAATGGAATAAATGAATGAAACCAATTAATTATAATAATAACCTTCCAAGGATATCATCATATTGAGCATCTAGTTCTATATCATATTTGTCAAGATAGGCGAATAGCTCATCTGTGCCGAGTACTCTTGCAATTTTAACTAATTGATCATAATTATCATGACCATGGAAAAATGGTTCTTTACGGAAAATCTGTTATTAAAAATAGAAAAAAATAATATATATATATATATAATCGTTGGATATAGAACTCCAATTATATTTCATAAACAAAATTTAAAAATTATATATATCTTACCATGCTAGCAAACATACATCCTAAACTCCACATATCAAGAGAATAATCATATTCTTGAAAATCGACTAATAATTCTGGTCCTTTGAAATATCGAGATGCCACTCTAACATTGTATTCTGTACCAGGGTGATAAAATTCAGCCAAGCCCCAATCTATTAATCTCAACTTAAAGTATATATTATTGAATATCATATCAATTACACCATTAAGATTAGATTTAAATTTAAATTTTTATTATACATATTAAATCAACAAATAAATACCTTGCGTCTTTCATGATCAATCATAACATTATGTGGTTTTACATCTCTGTGCATGATACCTTTTGAATGACAATAATCCAAAGCCTATACAATTGTTAACATAAGTATTATATATGCTTAAAAAACCCCCTAAATATCATAAAAGTATAAAATTCTCAATACCTTAAGCAACTCATAAATATAATAACGAACATCATAATCTGTAAATTTTGGGTACAAGATTTTGAAATCGGTGTTATTTACATATTCAAAAATAAGAGATGGGGTTTTTGACTAGTAATAAATAAAATAATAATTTATATTATATTATAATATATAAATTTGAATTTGAATCATATATCTCTTTATATATATTTACAGTATATTTTTACCTGGGGATCTCTTACGACGTCCATAAGAGAAATAATATTTGGTCCACCAGCCAAATTTTGTAATATTTTAATTTCACGTTTAATCTTTTTCTTCTTTACGGGTTTGAGAACTTTAATCACACATTTTTCATTATTCATAACGTTGACCCCTTCAAATACTTCGGAATATTTACCACGACCAATCTTGCGTACTATTTCATAATTATCTTGTACGCTAATTTATTCATAAAAAAAAATATATAAACATAAAATATACGCATCATTTTCCAAATAATTATATTGACATGCAATTTATTATCATTACCCCCATTGAACTTGCAAGTTATCTGGATGTATACATAATGGTGATAAATACATCATCAATATTGAGAAGAATCAACCAATATTAGGATATATAATAATGACAAATCTTTAAAAAAACAACTTGCCATAATCCCAATAATCGCGAGGCATGTTTTGATTGACATTCGAATAAATACGGGCCACACTTGTATAAGTCATTGTTTTTTTTTTTGTTAAAGTGAAAATAATATTTTAAAAAAAACTTTATATGATCGATTTATATATAATAATAATTTTATACATTTATGACATGCCAGCCAATCAAATTTAGCATCGCTAATTAGCCACATGATTTTTTTTATTTATTATTTATTATTTTATATGCCGCAACAAAACCAGTCAAGGTGAACATTACATCACAATTTTACAATGTCTCACCCAGAGCTCCAAATAGGTCAAGTAAAGTGATTACCCGGCTCAACCGAGTTTGTTTGACTGTTGATCTGGCCCAACCTGATTCAGATCTCTCTAGGTGGTCAAAGAAAGCCTTTTGCTACTTGTCAATGTTTGTCAGCCAAATTATTTGGAGTAAAAATTCCAAGTCCGATAAATGTTTTCTTTAATAATTAAACTATATACATATGTACAAATGTTAAATTGATATAATTATAAAAAAAATATATATTCCAATTAAAATCATATATATATAAATGCTAAATATTGATCAAATTTTTCAAGGTCATTAATTTTTGATGAATCAAATAATCTTATTGTAAAAGGTTTAAGTTCTCCCCCAAGAATTGTCTCTAAGATTAAAAGCCTTATTACCAACAGATACTGATTTTAAATTTTTTGTTGATGTTTGATTTAGAACTGCTATAATTCTATTACTATCATCTAATCTAATTCATACATATAAAAAGCTTTTTTAAAGCTAATTCTTTACAATGATTGAATATTTCCATTAACTTCTGCTCTACTGTACACCTATATGATGTTGATAAATCTACTAGATTTTTACAATATTGTGCCATTGATTGAAATAACTTCTCAAAAATTCATCAGCCAAAAGATTCAGATTTTTTCCATTGATCATAATAAAATCAGGCAAGTCTGATAGAGTTGACTGATTATTATTATAAATAATATTTAAGTTCACAGATTCAATGTTTGGCAATGAAATATATTTCAAATATTTTATTTTGTAATTATCAATTGATAATAATAAAGTCTTTAGGTTTTTAAGTGTTGGTATTAATATATTAATATGACATATATTGTTTTTTTCATCACTTGAATAATAAATAGATTATTGATTGTGAATGTACTAGCATTGCTTTTTTGAAATTATCTGATTATGAGATGAATTAATAGTTAACTGTTTTATTTGATCTTGTACTTTAATTAGTTGAATCAAACTTTCAGCTTTTTTTGTTATATGCATCATAATGTATTTTTAATGGTTGGATACCTTTGCAAATATTTATTAATTTGTCTATAAATCCAGCTCTATCAATTAATCTAGAAAGCAATTATCAAATAGTCATTTACCCAATATAGATCTATCTGGTAAGCACCCAATTCTCTAATATTTATTGAATGCTCCAAAATCCACTTTTTACCGGTAAATAAAAATAATTGGAAAAACTAAGTCTGGTAGAAAATCTAGTATAATTATATCTGATGGTTTAAAATTTAATTCAATGTTGTTCTAGTTAGGAAATCCTTGTCTTCTCCCAATAAACAATCAATTATTACTTTGATGCTCTCAAAAGAATGAAATGGATATCTCCATAACATTTAATACTAATGTTGTGCCATCGTTTATTGATATAATTATCCTCATTGTATTCAGAGATTTCGATTAAAACTCAAGTGGCAAATTCACTGCCACTTGTTTATTACCACTGATAATTAAATAAAAAACAGTGATAAATAATCAACCAGAATATCAAGGACAATAATCGCGACCATTTTTTTAATAATAACTAGAATGACAAGTCGCGAACAACCGCACCCACCATCCTTTTTAAAAATAACAACCTGTAGTGCTATTTACTCTTTTGAAATAACAAGTTCTTTTCCTTTGGTTTTTTTGTTTGGCATTTTGTTTCTAAAAAAAAAAACTCGTAAAAAAAATTTTTTTTTTATTTTGGGACACGCGGATTAATTGAAAACCAATTTTTTCCAAAACGACAAAATATGAATGTTACTTGGTATGACTCTAAAGAAGACGTGTTACTTATTGTTTATTAACGACCAGAGGTTACCTTTTTTTTTTGTATTGATATATTTATATAATTTTTTTTTTTTATAAATAAATATTTATTGTCATGTCTTTAGGTAATTCCTAAGATTCTCTATCATGATAATAAACAATCGGTGTTATTAATACAGTCCAAGCTCTCTACATCGAGCCCTCTGTCCCTATATGTAATTTTTCTGCTTTTGTTCGTTATATAGAAAGAAATTAATTATAAAAAATTGAATCGGAAGGTTCGTTATAGAGAGCTTAGACGATCACAAAAAAGCATTGAGGGTAAAGAAGGCAACATGATTATTGAATATGGGATGGGAAATTGCACCTAAGCGGAAAACAATTTTATCGGAAATTTACAAATGCTAAAGTACAAATGCTACTTTATTAAAACTATTACAATCATTCTCACTTTCCTCATGTACATAAGGCTAATTTGACTTGTCCCCTCGATGATACAACGATGCAATTGAACTAACGTTGCTGGAACTACATCATTGTCAAGGACGCTTTTGTGAATCCTAATTTTCCCTTGCAGTACCTGAACCAAGATAAGCAATTTAGCTGAAAAGTTGCCAGGTTTCTAGGGTAAAAATGACGAATCAACCAGGGAATTGCAACTCGGGAGATTGCAGAATTTTGAAAGGTTGTAAATATTAGGATTTTCAAGCTCGGAGGTTGCAATTCAGAATGGAATTGGAGACTCTGGAATCCCATTTGGGTTCTGGTGCTAAAAGAAAACCAATAAAATAATTGGGATTTTGTTTGGTATGTTCCATATAAACTAATTATTTTCGTAAATTCTCTGTTTCTTGATAAATTTATTTGAGTAATTGATTTTAAATAGGTTCATGTAAACCCGATAGGTCGGTCATTTATTTATTTTAAACAATTGATTACTACATCCGACTTGCATGTGTTATCTTACTGTGTAACCGGTCAAAACAATTTTATTTGCTCCGCCAAAAAAAAACTATTTTACTACTCGAACCAATGCATTTTTACGTTATGATCATACCACTGAATTTTAAGGTTCAAACAAAATCAGTGCATATATATATAAAACTCCCATTGATCTGCAGGACACGTCGTTATAACAAGTGTCATTATAACGGAATAAATTCTATAATTATAAAAAAAAATTTTTTGACAAATTATGACATTATATTATATATTAGTGAGTGCCATTATAATGGAGTAAATTTACATTCATAAATATGGTTTTTTTAAAAAATGCCATTATAACAAGATTGTCATTATAACAAATGTTATTATAATTGTAAATTAAATCCTGGAAAAATATTCGTGAGAAGGGAGCGTAGAAAGAAAACATATGACACTTAGAGAGACCCTTATATTATATTGCCTGAATGAAGGAAGCTTACTATTTCTAAACGATTAGGTTTTACAAATTCATTAAATTCATTTTCATGAGTTTTGATACTATATGTTTTTGATTTTAGGGTCATCTCTCTCAAGATTTCTGAATTCACCTGAGGTTCAGGAGCAACTTTCACTCCTAAAAGAAAGTTTGCATATATTTAATGTAGATTTGCAAATAAATATTTAGAAAAAATGAACAATGTTGTCTACATCACAAGCTCCATCTACAATTGTCCATTGTAATGCTCCAAATGTTAGTTTTAAACCAGCCTTCTAAATTATCATTTGGGACATGCTGCAACAAAACCAGACAAAGTGAACATTGGTATTACAAAAGAATTTCAGGGATCAATATTGGTTTTAACATCATGATTACGAATCATGGAGTTAAGTGAAAGGTTAAAAAATTCAATTAAACAGTTAGATAGTTTTATTGGATTAGTATCCTTTGATGCGGATACTGAATATTCTCTGTGATTTGGGTGTGAAAATTCTTGTTTATAAATAGCCATCTTCTGCCTTTTTGCAGCATTGACAATTAATTTATTATGGTGTCTTCTACATAAAGCTTTTCCCATCAGATTTAAGTGGGCACTTCTAACTGGTATTTTCACTTTCCTGTGATGTTTGAAGCGCCATTTTGTATATAATCACACTCAAATTTATCTTTGTAACAATCCTCGAAATAATATGTCACACAGATGGCAATTAATTTTATTACCATATTTGGTAATCAGAGGAATTCATTTTTTTTATCGTTTAATTAAAGTTACTTGGCAATCGGGATTTTTGTTAAAAAATTATACATATATTATTATTGTTATCATTTTTATTTTTATTAAGGAATGCGGATATTATATTGTTATGTTATATTGTGGGGAATATAATCATATTATTATTATATTTATATTATTTATAATCAAAGAAGTTATCTTTAAATTATGA
>CAUDNR010004256.1:147323-158259 GCA_958430865.1 Entrophospora sp. SA101 | reverse complement strand
GCTTAAATGTTTATATTGTTGTTGATATTTTACTCTAGATTAGTAGCCAACCAGTTAGCTATCTTGATATTTTCGTTAGCTTGATTTGATCAAAAGTTAACCAACTTCTCATAGACTTTTAATATCTATACGGAATAATTTATTTTAATTAATTAGAATAGCTCTCAAAGCAATTATGCTCTGATAACACTTTCTCAAGTGCTTCGCTTCTATCTTTTTCTTGGGTTCTTTTGTATTCTTGGTATTGACTCATCCTTTTAAAAAAAAAATTTTATACGCATAATGTTGACAAGAAAACCTTTTTTTTTGAAAATCATATAAATGATAATAATTTATTCTTTAAAGCAAAGTCAGTAGGAAATCTGGTTTGTTTCTTTGGTACCCTTGTTCTCACATCATCAATAATTCAAAAGTAATTCAATTGTGTGCTATCACGCAAAAATTTATCAACTCAAATACCAACTTTTCCCTTTTCTTGTAAATTTACTCACAAAATTTCTCGTGTAATCCCAACCTCTCCTCTTTTTTCAATTATTTCATTTGTACATTCACGAAATTCACAAAATCATTCTTGAACTTTAAAAACTTCTCAAATAGCTGTTTTACTATGAGTCACGTTTATTTCTCTAAAGTTCTTTTGGCAGACTTTATTTATTTTTTTATTCAATTAATTGTTTGAAATAAAAAAAAACCTGAGAATTAGTCACATATTAAAGAAAATATGCATTAATCTTGAAGACATAATTCGAATGTGCAGCAGTGAAGTAACATTAATAATAGATATAATTTAACATTAGCAAGTATTCTATGTTTAGAACAACAATACTAATAATTATTATAATTAATAACAACAATAATTAATTATCTATGGTATGTTTAATGGAAGGAAAAATCAAGATGATAAATTTTTTTTTTATCAAACTTGATGATACCTTCTCACAACGGATGCACGGAACACATAAGAGAATTTTATGCCAAAATTATTACTATATACACACAAATTGATCATTGTTTATTTTAAAATTATTTAACAAAAAAAAAAAGTGACAAAAGAATTTAAATCATCCTATTAAGGATAGGCGCACATCTTCTTAAAATCGCACCCAATCTGATCACTAAAAAGTTCTTTAAACTTGTTCCAGTCACAATACTCATTTCCACAACCCGGAATCACAAACGGTTTAAAGTTAAATACTGCTCGTATCTTTACATTATCCTTATTATTATGATCACCTGAACAAGAATATACTTCCCAATAAAGTGTAGAAGTCCAGGGTATACTTGCATATTCTGTATACCTGACTTTTTTAATTTGTTCAAAGGTTAAATCTGCCGTGAGTGGGTATTTTTCTTTAAATACTCCCTGTGATCAAAAGACAATATAGATGTTATCATCAAAGAACAGAAGATGAAATAAAAATGAAAATTTTCACATACCAGTAAAGTAAATATTGTAAGTAAAGTAAATCCATGAGAATTCTTCAAATCAGCTATCATAAGAGACTTCCCACTTATATAATCATCAACTTCATTTACAAGTTGAGTAATATAGCGACAGGCCATCCGCCTATTAAAAGGATGTCCATATTGTAATATATAATATCCATAAATATCCCAATAATATCGTAATAATAGAAGTTCTTTATGGCTTAGTAATGAACACCATGTGTCAGTTCGATTAAAATGAACAATCCAATACTGGCAATTAGTAAACATATATGGTAATAAATGTGGATCAAGAGGTGGACTAAGACCATGTTCGTTAGAAATACGGTTTGCAATTGGTGCTAGAGTCTTGTTGCCATATGTATAAAGTTGTTCGTTGAGTAATGGATTGTTCTTAGAAACGGTCTCATTCCACCGTCGGCAGGACTTGAATGGTGCTAAAACCTCATCTTGCACCTATACAATATAATATTAATACATTAATATGTGCGCTAACAAAATGATTTATAAATGGCGTAGTAAAATTTTTATACCTCTGGTACTGACGAAATGTATACAGGTTGACTTTTACAAGTGTCTAAAGAGCCTTTTCCATTAAATAATCCTTCGGAAAAGGCCATTGCCGATGCACCAGCTCTTTAAACAATATTGTATTTTATATACGTGTGTGTGTTTTTTATTAAAATAAAAAAAAAGTAGGAGTTTTAAATATGAAATTGCACCTTGAAGTACCGGTACTTTGAAATTTTACAACTTCGGGATCGTATTTAACTCCTCTCCAAAATTCTGGGTATCTTTTAAGAGACTGCTTACCATCAAAGAATGGTTCGATTTCTCCTTGTCTGTTCAATTGAAAATTTTTACTCATCGGGAAAACATTTTTATACTATATATATAAAAAGAAAGATGTTTTTTCAGTTATGATAAATTTTACTGAATATGACAAATAATGTTTATTACCCATTCTTTTGCAATAGGAACATTAGCAAATATTTTTTCCAATTTTTCATAAGCATTAATATCATCTGGGGTTGGATGTCTCGCTCCTAATAATTGTTTTAAAAAGATTATTTGATGCGGTCAAATTTGTACATGTTTGTACACGAAATAATATTTACCGTGTCTAGTGCTCAAATGTAACTGTATTAATTTACATTTATCAGGATAATTTATGGGTTTAACATGACGAGAAAAAGCAGTCCGTGCTGGTTCAAGGTAAAATAAATGGCTGTTTATAAGTTGTTCTGGAGAATGCTTGTACACGTGATGGCATTGTGTTGGATTATATGAAACAAATAAAACAAAGATAAAAATTGAATATAAAATGTGGTGTGAAAACTTCATCTTCTTTAGAATTGCAAGTTGCATTCGTTTCAAGAAAATAAAATACCTTTTTTTATATATATTACGCGAGGTCGATTATATAAGTCTAATGTATAAAAATAAATCCGTAAGTTACTAGTTTTTTTTTGCTGGCTGAATCAAATTTCTATTTGTAATTTCTTAATAAGTTCTGCTGAATGAAATTTCTATTTGTAATTTCTTGATAAGTATAAATGATTTAACGGAGATGATAATAAGATGTTGTTGGTACAGTCAAAAACTTTGTTAAATGTACAGTCAATAAATTGATCGCCTAATAGAATGATACTAATATGTGCTAATACATTATAATCATATGTGAAATTTCGCTTTGTGGAACTCTCAAAAGTGCATTTAAGTTGCATATATAGAAACTATTAAATATCAAATAAAATTTAAAAAAAAAGAAAACATATATTGTTCTCGAAAAATTTGTAAAGAGCTTTTGGCCAAACCAAAACCGACACAAGGAGCGTTAACAGCCAAGTATGATGTTACTCAAACAACGTCTTTAAAATAAGGTTAGTTGCTTTAGATCCAGAAACAACAAACTTAAATAAACAAAGAAATTCCTGAAATTGAAATATGGGGTTATTATTTGGTTCTCATATGCTGTGTAAGGAACTTTACAGTAACCAATGATATTTTTAAAAAAGGGCATTAGATTTTAGGATTTGCTTCAAATCGAACAATTGATGAACGAACAAAACGAATAATTCGAATTAATAACAAGATTGAGTTGTATTACGAATATGAATTTGTATTATGAGAATAAAGATTTTTTAATTCTTCACAAATATCTGAGTAAATTTATAGTGCTGCGAGTAGAAAATTTGAAAGCCTACGTCACGAGTAAAATGTTTAAATGTAGCAAATAAGATCTATATACCTGATAAAAATAACGATTTAATTTATTAGATTTCGAGTATATATATGCATGATTTTTAAAATTAATTCATAGGTTTAGAGTTATTGCATCGTAAAACAATAAAGTAATAATTTACAAACTAGTTTTAATAATTTTTTTTTTTAAAAAATTGTTATGAACACTCACTGAAAAGTTATTACCAGTAAAAAGCTCCACATGGATATTTACAAAATTTTACCCAAGTCCAATAGTTAATTGTAAAAGTATGTTGCTCGAGAACTCTTTATTTATTCTTGATAGAATTGCTTCACATCCTTGTCGTAAAGGAAAATGATATTCAATCAACTAAAGCAACATCATATTGCTGTCTCCGAATTTGAAGACAATGTATACTTAAAATTTTATGGTAAATACAAGAGTTCACCTATCTGTGATCTTACAAAAGGCAATTAAATGCTTGCGCAATATTTCTGGTTGTGTATATTATGTATGTTATCCATTTTCTCGATTCGTATTTTATTCTAGGATCAGCAAAATCACACAGCACAAACAGATAATGATGAAGATATTGAAAAGGCAGCAGCAGCAGAATATAAGAGCCATACCTCAGAACATGCATATATAAACAAAGAGAAGACAAAGTTGATTTGACGGGCATAACTTCAAAATTCAATATTATAGCTATCATTTTGAAAAAGACTTCCTTAATTATGTAATCACAAAGATTCACTTTTATTCGTGATTTTTCTTTCTTCGTGGAAAACTTTATAGGAATTTTTTCTTTCCTTAAATAATCACGGGTATTATTTATTTTGAAAGCATGAAAGGAACTTTTCTCACCTTAAAACACATCTAATAATGTTGTAGTTCTATTTCATATTTGTCCTATATATAATTTAGGTAAAATATGCAATAAAAGGCATCAAACATTACGGCTGTTGATATTATAATCACATTACATTAGTGACGTGAGTTTAACAAAATTTCACTTTGAAATTATTTTTTGCAAAAATAAAGTTACACCAACGTGATTTATATCTGAATTTTTTTTTTTTTTCTGCATATATTTATAATAATATATAATAAAAATGCCAATTTCAAAAAGAAGAAAAGAAAGTAAATATATTTAAATAAATAAATATATATATATATTGATAATAGTATTTTACTAATAAATGAAATTTAATTTAATAAATTTTTAAAGTAAATTTGGGAAAAGTTTCCAAACAAAATAAAGAAGGCAAAAAAGAATTGATTGAAACGGTATGAATATTATTACATCATTATTTTAACCAATCAATCGATTAACGATCGCTCTTTCGTATAATGATGTTAATGTAAAATTTTCCTTTAAATATATTATTTATTAAAGATTCAAAGCTATGTAACAAATTATAATTATATTTGGAGATTAGAACCTGAAGGCATGAGAAATTTATTTTTACAACAGATCAGAGCTGATTGGGCCCATAAAGGAAAGTAAGTAAATCAATCATTATTATTATTATGATTAGAATAAGAATAGTAATAGTAATAATATAAATAGTTATATTTTATTAAATTACATTTATTTAATTAATGATTTGATAGAATAATATTTTGTAAAAGAACACTTATGCAAAAGGCAATTGGAGTTGACAAAAGTGATGAGTTTGAATTGAATTTATCAGAGTTTTCCAAAGCAATTATTATTTTAATATATTTATATATTTGAGTGATAATTATGTGTATATATACATTCTCTAATTTCTTCACACCTCCCTTCTCTCTTTTTCACCTTCACATTCACGCATAACAGTTACTCAAAGGAGATGGTGGCCTATTATTTACTAATGAATCAGTGGAAAGTGTCGAAGATTATTTTGAAAGTTTTATTAAAAAAGATCATGCCAGATCTGGAAATATTGCCAGTGGAACAATTATAATACCTGAGGGTATAGTTCGATATAATTTTGGGAGTGCTAGTAATGATTATTCCAATGGAGGATTCCCAATACCGGTCACAATGTCAAAACAATTGGAGAAATTAGGAATGCCAGTTGTTGTAGAAAGAGAACATTTGGTGCTTAAATCTGATTATAAAGTTTGCAATATTGGTGATAAACTTAGCATCGAGCAAGCACATTTATTGGTAAATGATAACTATTTATTTTATTACTTTATCAATTAATTAGTAGATTGGCTGATAATAATGATTTTTTTTATATTAATAATATTTACATCTCATCATCATCATTGTTGTTATTATTATAGAAATTATTACAAATTACCATTTCAGAATTTAAACTTAAACTTACTCATTATTACGATAAATCAACTAAAGAAGTAAAAGTTCTTTGAGGATTTCTCTTTCCAAAAAAAAAAAACCAACCAAGTTCTATTTATTACACAAATCAAAACAAATAATCAACACTCACAATGAATCTATGTACATAGATATTATTTAAATGATTTTCTACATTATTATCATTATTCTATTTCTGATTCTTCTGGTGCAAAAAGCATTTGTATTAATTGTTAATAAAATAACAATCATTTATTAATCTGGTTAAAAAAAAATAATATATATTCTCTTGATAGGATTGGGTGCTTTTGTGCTACATACCACGTGATTAAGACATCAATCAATCCTTGATTATATAAATCAGCAAGACGTAATAATTTATTTATTTCAAAATTAATCATGATTGAAAAGGTCTGAAATTTGTCACACAAGATGATCAACATGTAATGTTATGTACATGGAAGCTTTCCAAATACTTTTCATTGGAAATTCTTCACCATCAGTTCAATTGCTTACCTTCTTTAACTCAAAGACTAATTTTACTGCATCTTGTTCACAAAGTGCTTTAGATTCAAAAACAACCACATCTGCTGTGCCATGAGGAATCCCAGTATTCCAATAGTGCTTATTTGTATGTATATCTTTTACTACATGTAAATGGTTAAGGATATCCATTCAACTTGCTGACATGCATTATAGTATGTTGCAAGCCTAATTCTTTTTTGAGTATTCATGCTGGATATTGAAAATGTCTTCTCACTATCAAAATGTCCTTTGAATCCAGTGAGTTCAGTCTTTACCTCTTCAAGTGAACTCAATATATCTCCTTTTTCTTGATAATATTAATGTATATACCATAATGAGAATCAGCATGGATATGATAATTAATTAACATCATAAATAGTGTATAAAAGCAATAATGATACTTACCTACACCAACTAAAAAAGGGTAATTCCAAAACGAATAATAATTAATAGATAATAGAAGAAAACAATTTAAAAAATTTAATTTCAAAGTATTGAAGGAAAAAAGCATAAGTTAGTCAGTGTTGTAAGCAGTATACCAAATAAATAAATGAAATGGAAAATAATTTTTGTTACCTTTTTCTTTGCCAAACTCAACTAATGTGTCTTGTAACTTCTTTACTTGCTCCCACTTATCATCTTTGTCATTCACCAACCTTTTCTTTTCTTCTTTACCCTCTTTTCTTCTGTTCTTCATTACTGAATTCTCCCTTATATAACTCTTCTTCCAACTCATTCAACTTCTCCCCTTATACCTTCCCTCTTCCCAGTTGAAAGTAAGCATTTTTTAAACGTTACTGTGAACGAAAAAAAAAAATATTGTAAATATTTATTGATTATGTTTAATGATGGTTATTAGGAGTTGTTATTTGAATTATTTTTTTACCTGAAAATAAATGAACTGTGATGCTTTTGTAACATTCCAATAGAAGGCAGGACTATTTACCTCATTTCAGTCAATGAGAAAAAAACAAAGATTTAACACAAAGCAAAATACCAATTGTTTACTATATTGATAAGGATCTTATAGTTACCCAGTAATATCTGCCCATGTTTTGAAGCACACGTAAATCTCAGAATATTACATTAAAATATTACAGTCAAACCTCGATAAGCCGAACTTTTGGAAATCACAAAAATAGGATCGGCTTATCAAAATTCGATTTACAAACAGGGCAAACCAGCCAATGGTAAAAGAGTAGAATATAATTTCGGTAAAGGGTTAAAAGCCTAATTTAGTAATAATCACCTTGACTAAACGACCATTTTTTAAACCGAATTTTATCATTATAAGACGAATTTTAAAACCAGTTTATGATCATATTCGGCTTAGAAAGTTATATTTTTATTATTTTGTACAAACCATTAAGTTCGGTTTATCAAGTAAAGTATATAGAAATTATAATAAAATTAAAAAGAACGGTGGTGGTTATTACCACTAATCATTAAAAAAATAGATTTTGAATACATAATAATTGATGCTCCGAATGAATATATATATAGCAATAAGTGTGTAATTTATAATATTGTGACTCCAAAGAAATATCATCGCTATGAAAGTTTTGGCATTTTAAGATTGTATCACTATAATGATGGCGTGATTTCATGGTTTAATGTTCTGAAATATCTCTACGTTAGTGTTACGAAAAAAACGCGGGACAGCTTCCTATTTACATGTTTCGAATTTAATAAAATAGACTATTGTCTTGGCCCAAGTGATGTGTTTCACGATGAAGACGACGCCAACTTGATTTTAACGTTAACATGGATCTCGCATAGCACAGCATGCATGATTATGCAATGTGTAAAATTGGTTTTTGTATTAGACTACTCGATAAATGCACCATTTGGTCACGAAATAGTTTATTTTATCAAAATTGCAGTATACTAGTATGCTTCGGTTTAAAAACTTGTTTCAAGTATAATTATTTTGTGGTAAATCACATATCATGGAATAATTAGAATAAAGCATGTAAATGGTCATTTATCAAGTGCTTTAAACAATTGGCTGCTGTGTCCGACTAATTAATTTTACATGTGTATTGCAATAATTCAAATAAGAATTTACTTTTTTTTTTTATTTTGATTGTTCGCGCAACAAAAATTGAATTATTATTAACACAAGTCATGTAATAGTTAATTAGACACGTCTTTATACGCAAAGCAAGCATTTTTTTTGACTGTTTGCATAACAAACATTGAATTATTGATTTTTTTTATATGAATCAAACAAATAAATTATGTAACATCGTAATCATAATTCGTCTTCTTTAATTAACCATGTCTTTATACACGAAGCAAATATCTTTTTTAACCGTTTGTATAACAAACATTGGTTTATTAATTTTTTCGTAATCCATCTTTAATCAACAGCACCTTTATATGTAAGCAAAAAACCTTTTAACTAGTAGCTATAATTAACTAGTTGCAACTAATTGCAGTATATAAAAATTGAATTGTGGTGGCGGTTGTGGTTCCTATCTTTATTTCATGAACTTCAAGAAACCATCCACAAAATAGAATAGAAAAAAGAGGAATGAACTCATTGAGCATGTCTAAAAATCAAATAATCAATGCTTATACTCTATTTCAAACAATGAAATATGATAAAAGAACCATCATGGAGAAATTTATTCAAAAAAAGCAAAATAATTTGTAAATGATGGGATTTATAAACAGTCTTCATCTATACAAAAAAGGGAGAGTTAGTGGAGTAAGAGATTACTGATCTTTAATTAAGATCTCTTAAGATGAAAGAAGTGAAATATTTCTAGGTCGTGTTCTATATAAAAAGCAAAAAATCTTACTTCCAACCAGTTCCAGTATGCAACAAATAAAAAGGATGATAAAAGAAAACAAGGATCAATACACACCTAAATTTTACAACTTGCAACCAAAATCAGTAATACTGATAGCATTTCTAATTCATACACTGTTGAATGTACTAGAGCAACTATACATTTTTTAACAGGTGAGGAGCCAGGTCATTGACTTTCAACTGGAACTATTTTATGCTGGAATAAAGAAATTGCTACTTTGTGTCATCATCAAAATTGTCCAAAAGATACCAAATCACATTTTTATTCTTATGGAATAATGTGTGATGAAAGCACACATGATGATAAAAACATATTTTTGGTTCGTTTTGCTCATTGTAATGAGGATAAAAATCAGTTCACAATTACTATTGCAAAGATGGATGCCCTAGGTAAATGCAATGGAAATACTGTAGCCAATGCAGTTAAAAAAAAAAAGTGCAAAGAAAATGAGATTAGTCCGAAAAAAATGCAATTTTTGGCTTGCAGATAATACTTCTTATATGTCTGACTCCAAATTAGTGCAGTTGTTAAATTTAACAATCTTCCTCCTACTGAATACCTTGTAGTCTGCATGCATTGCAAATTGCAATAGCGAACTTTGAAATACAACATTTGGAAAAAAACTAATTCTCCATCAGGCCTCTCTTTGGAACAACTATGCCCATATAATCTTCTCAATTTAAATAACACTTACATGGTGGATATAATGATAGTAATAAAGAAAATCCATTGAATATGAAACCTGACTTGATACATAAATTATACTGGCATTTATTTTAATATCCTTTAAAAACTTATCAAAAGCTAATCTCAAGCTGTTGGTTATACCAACTAACAACTGTTTAGCAATATTTGACAAATAAAATACTCGTCTAATATTTGCAAAATGGTTTACTGCTGAGTCGGAACAATTGCAAAATGTTCTTGATGGATGTCTTAAAAAATAAAAGACATTCCTCAATTGCTTGAAGATACTAAACTAAATATTGAAGTAGAATACATGGTTAAATTTAGTGAAGTATTCTATGAATAAGCCTTAAATTTTTAACTGGATTTGAGACTTTACCTCAAATAGTCACTGAAGATGAGGGAAGATGCCTGCCTTTTGGGAATTGTGCACATGAAATCCCAGATCAAGTTCTTATCTGGATAGATGAGCTCAAGAAAGCAGCAGAAAATCCAGTATTGATTTTTGAATGCTATCAAATTAAGAATACAATTACCTGAGAAAAAAATAAAAGATGGGAGTAGCATAGTGAACACTCTTGTCAATTGGATGTAATTGATCTGTGCAACAATTCAATTAAGGCCGATTTTTCGGTTCTCAATTTGAAAATGACCCAGTGATCTGTCTTTTATTTCTTCCAAAAACTAATCCGGCTGGTTACGAGGACCGAAAAATCAAGTTTGTGCAGTCTAAAGTAAAAAAGTAAGGTATGAGGATCAAAAAACTTATGTTATTGATAACACTTTTTTTTTACATTGATATGTTGCTCTCCGCCTTCTCTACATATTGGTGAAAATAAGAGTTAATTTTTGTATTATTTAATAAAACAAGAAGATAACACATGAACACCACCATTAATCTCTTCATATGGTCCATTATTTGTTCATTATGTTCAAATGGCTGAG
>CAUDNR010004256.1:124404-137151 GCA_958430865.1 Entrophospora sp. SA101 | reverse complement strand
CTCAATGCTATACATGCTTGCCCTTGGCAAATATATTCTCACCAATAGATATGGTTATATGAGGTAAGGTCAACATTCATAGATACCTAAAGTTGATATGATATAATGTTAATATATTTGTTTCGAGATTGTTTGCTTTGGTAACTTCATTCTAGGTCCTTTTCATCAGACACATCCTAATTTATTATCCTCGCTAATGTGTGTGTCAGTGGATACAATAGACTGAGGGCTTGTGGTAGTTTCTCATGGTCACCAGTACTAACACCAACATTATTATCATCAATACGATCACCATTACTATTACTGCTACCATTGATGCAGTTGCTGTTGCTATTATTGTCGTTGTCGATGTCATTGTCATTATCGTTGTTGTTATTATTATTGTCGTCGTTATAATCTTTATTATTAACGGTATCATCATCATTATTATCAACAAAAAAACATTGGTCAATTGTATTAATGTTAGCTAAAAAGCAAATGAGAGAAATTTAACATTATAAAAAAATCAAAACAAATCTCGGTTGTTGAGATCGCTATAAAGCGAACCGCCGTACAGTCTGTATGATATTACCAGTCTGAAACTCTTTTTCTTGGTCACCTTCACAAAATATCTTAATCAAATTCGATCCTGAAAATTGTTCCTTGATCAACTAATTGTAATGATTTATGTAAACGAAACCAGTAAAAATAGTACATATTATTACATTATTGCTATTAGTATTAGATTATCGGATGGTTTTTTAAATTAAATTTTCATTGAATTTTCATTGCCCTCTTTATTTATTATAACAAATATTCTCTGTTAAGAAAAATTTACCCCCCCCCAAATTTGTATAAATTTGTTATATTTGTTATAAAAAGTACAGGTTACTCTTATATAAAGGTTCCCTAATCAATCATGAAACAAACAAGTTCGGACATACTTTTTTTCATCTATTGCTCTAAAATCTAGAACTGATGAATTCGGATAACTTTTTTTTCATCTATTACTATTACCTTACTAGTCGTACGACATATTCCGTTGACTTTCTTCATATGTGAAAATAAATTTGAAATTCGCGTCATATGAAGTTTTTTTATAAATTCAAAATTCGTCGTTAAGAGTAAAATAAATGAATTCCTTTTCATATTAAAAGATCTTATCCACGGCTATTCAAAAATGGTGTTGCCTTTTCACTTCAAACTCCATATTATTTCTCAATATCGCTTTAAAAGACTTGGTAGTAACAGACAAGGTGTGGAATGCTTTAAACTTCCACATAGTTATTATTTATTGGTAAATAAGTTTTAGAGAGGCTCACGAAAAACTATATTATATTATTTATTAACCCATTAGCAATCCGGGAGGTTTGATTGTCTCGACGGTTAATGCTAATATTACAATTTTATTATCCACAACAAAAGTTGAAATTATTCATGACCAATAAAATATATTTCAACTATCCAAATTATTTCGGATTTTATCGAAAAGTTGAAATAGTTTCATTTCGACTTCATGTGTAGAAATAATACCTTTTACTATAGAGTTTTTTGAAGAATTGAAATTTAAGGTAGAATATACATTACGCAAATTTTACTATGATATGGCGAATAAATTTTTTTTATCAAAAAAATAAAGTACTGTAGATCTACGTTTGTTAGACTTCTGGAGTTCTAAGATTTAATTTGATATAAAAAACTTATTATTAATAATAAGAATAAATCAATGATATAATTATAATATAAATACTTACCTATGCCATCTACGGAATAACTTTGATCATAAAAGAGATCACGGAAAATGTCAAAAAATAAACCATTATTATTATGTTTATGTGTTTCGGAACGATTTAATTCCCAATAACTCGAATCAAGATTAAAATAATAAAACAATTATATTTAGTCAAATCCATTATAGTCAAAGTCATTTCAACGAATTATAATTAATTTGTAAGAATCTCTAGTGTAATAAATTTTGAATGCGACTTTCTTATGTGAAACGTATATTCATTGAAACGAGGTTTGATCATGTAGACTTTGATAAATCAAAACTCGCATTTCTTCGACAGTTTTCGAAAAAATGTCATTATCATTGGGCCGAAGATAAATTGTCGTCTTTATACCATAACTTTAAGTTTTCTTTTGCTCCTTCAAAAGCTTCGATTTCTTTATTTCACCCATCATTTGGTTTCCGATTTTCTTGGAAGAAACAAGATCGTCTAATGAACAATTAACTCGTTGTAGGGTGGATTATTATATTAAGTCAAGAACTCTGATTTTGATCAAATCGCTAAAATATTATCATTATCATTATCATTATTGGATTATTGATGGATATAAACAACAAAAATACAAAATCACAATAGAGGTTGGAATCGTCCATAAAATTTTTAGTCGACTATTAATTGGTCAAAAAATTCTTTAGTCGACTATTAGTTGATTATTTTAGTTGATTATTTTTAGTTGATTATTTAGTCGATTATTTTAGTCGACCAAATTTTTTTTTTATAATAATAATATTTCGTTTTATTTTTTAATCTGCAAATTACGAATTTATTCCCATTTGAATCTTTCACTTTTTCAAAATACTTCCACACAAAACTATGTGTTACGATTCGTTTTTTTAAAGGTATTCTAGAACCACCGCTTAAATCATTGAAACTTGAATATTGGACCTTGTATTGGAAGTGTTTATTCATTCACATGTAAAATTATCATCAACAACACATTACTATTGTCGTCATCATCATATTGATGGTATTGATAAAAAATTTCCATTTTGAATGACAAAACGCAAAAATCGTAATTGGTCAGACAACGACAATATTAGCAAATATTAGTATTAGTATTAGTATTAGTATTAAGATTAGTATTGGTATTGGTATTAGTATTAGTATTAGTAGTATTAGTAGTATTAGTAGTCGACTAATTGGTCGATTAAATTAGTCGATTCCAACCTCTAAATCACAATCAAAATAATCACCGTTATTTAGCATCGTTATATATAGATAACAAGATATCTACCACTCGGGAGTTTTAAATCCTATCATTAATCGCACGTGACACTTTGCTAGACAGCTATCTAAAAAAATAAATAACAACATACACTCCAAACAATGGAACATCTGCGGTTGTAATAGTATATTCGATGTGGAATTAGTTGTTTTTTGCATCTTTATAGAAATCCTCAGTCAAATATTAGTTGATCAAAGATTTTTTTTTACTTGATAAATGGTAGATTATTCAAAAAAATCCCGTGATATTTTTTTAATTCATGTTCTATGTTACCTCCTTTTTTTCTTTTCCTTTAAAACCACTATTTAATCAAAGTAAATCAATTACTGGAGCCTAAAGCAAGGACTCGAAGCAAATGAATTATATCAGAAGTATTCATTGATTCATACGTAAAATTATCATCAACAAAACCATCATCATTTGAAATCGTCATTATTATAATTTTCCAGTGTTAATCTTTGTTCCACTAAGTTTTAATTAATATTATATAACTTGTAATTTTTTCAAATTGAATATTTTTAAAATTAAAAAAATTATATACATCGCAATGTAACAATGCGCATCTTGAAATAAGGTTATGCAATGGTACCCGTTTTACATCGCAATGCAATTTTATAATTTAAGGAAAAAAAACAAGTATGTATAATTCTAATTTTTACAAATAAATAAATATATATAAATAAACATATACAATCAAACCTCGTTTCAACGGATTTATGGGACTGACCACCTAAATCCGTTGAAATAGAAACGAAACATCCGTTGAAACGAGATAATGATCGACAAGATCAACAGGAAAATTTTAATAATACCTAGGGGTATGGGGGACAACTCAATGTAACACATATAGATTTGTCAATTTCAAAACTGTCACCATATGGGACATTTCACAGCAAAAACCACCTCTCAGAAAAATAGATTATTTTGAGTAAACACATGTTCAAAATTTGTTACACAGAAAAAGAAAATTGCCCCCTAAAATTTTTTGATCATTGATTATCCCAAATTTAGTAAACAAGAAATTATAACATCCGAACTACGTAATGCTAAAAATTATAATAGCCCAAATTTTATAAATAAAATTAATTTATCAATTTTATAAGTATAAATATTGTACATAAGAATTTGCATGTGATGGATTTTTTGGATCAATTAAAAAAGTATATAGAAATAGAGTTATAAATACTGTTGATCATATTGAAGAAGCTATAAATGATTCATCAAAAAATTGTAATATATAATCAATCTATTAGATATAAAAATGGTATGGGATGGAAATGGTATGACTTTAGCTTACTATTTAATGACAATTTCAGAAAATTACCAAATATAAAAAAATACCATCATTTTTGCTTTAGTAGTAAGGATATTGGAAAAGTTTATGTTTCTGAAAAATCTGGTGGCTTGGAAATTTCTTTTAAACTTCTAAAGAATGATAATTTTGATAAGGATGGCCAATTAAATATTATTGAGGTTGTTCCATTAACAGATGATAGAAAAAAATATTTGTTTACAAAAATTTGCCAACATGTAGAAGACCGACCCATTTAAAGATATTCTTTGTCCAGAACCTAATATTTATCGATTTTTATTTTAATGTATATTGATATTAATATGTATGTATTTTTTAAAAAAAATTTATTTTTGCGTGTAACAATAAAATGGGGTGTGCAGATCAATTTATTATTTTGTGCAAATTACTTTAAAGAAGATATCCGTTTGCAAATTCCCCGTTTTTTTATTAAGCAAATAGGGTCTAATATTTTCACCAATTATAATTTATATATTATAGATTAATATTATGTAAAAAGCTCAATTTTGGTCAGATGACCCCAGAGGTGGTTTTTGCTGTGAAACGTCCCATTTCATTTCTAAAATTTGGATGATCTGCATCATAGTAAAATTCGAATTCATTTGTTCCATAAAATCAAAATGTTACACAGAAAAGATTTATTTAATTTTGTTGAAATGCATACAATGCGTTTTTTAAAGATTGATCATGATTTAAATCCCCTTTTAAAATTAATTCTTCAGACCCCTCCAAATTAATGTTATCTTCATTATCTATAGTATTTTCATCCTCCTCTTCATCTTCTTCATCTAATATGGATGTATTGTCTAAACTTTCTAATCTATTACTATATAAATACTCAATGCCACTCAATAAATAATCAAGACAATGTTGACATTTAAACTATAGATTTTGAAGACACCGATAATGATATTCATGACCACAAATTAATATGCAATTATCATCATTGTAGTCATCTGCTATTTCACAATTTTTGTAATCACAGCAGGAATCAAAACTGGGCAGATAATTGGTACAATAACCGGTTGGTAATGTAGCTACCTTCATTTCTATGTTGAATGTTGGAAATAAATAGATTTTGTCATCTAATTTTGGTATTTTTTTAGATGTATTTAGATTAGTTAATATTTTTTGAAAAAATTCAATTAGAAATAGAACTGACTTCTTAACCATATTATCAAGACTCTTTTTTTTAAATGGGTAATTTTTTTTGGTTATAAATGGATCCATAAAATTTGAATTATGTCTATTGCTATCCAAATTAATTGCATTTTTCTTAAAGTTTCTATATTAAAATTTTTGCCAGCTGTATAGCATTGGATCAAGCTATGAAAATTTTCAACAAAATATTCATTAAATGCATTGTACATTGGGTGTTCTATACTTTGCCAATATAAAACATCAGAAAGAAAAGCTAACATTATTTTATTATAATTTTTTCTTTCAAAATATTTCATAATAGACCACAACTGAAAAATTGTTGATATATATTCATCAAAATGACCTTCCTGAAACAAAATTGCATAAACATCCAAACAAGCTGGTATTATATTATCAAATAGATTTAAAAAGGTTCTGTACTCAATATCTTTGTTATTTTTAAATTTTCTTAAAATTGTTTTTCTAATGATCATCCATCTAGAGTGAGCAAGGTAAAGCAAAAGATCTGTCATCCATGGTTGAGGTTTCTTTGGAAGATTTTTTCTCTTTTAAAAACTTCTTTATAAAAAATATTAAAAAATTGATAATACATTTTTATAGTGGTTTCTCTTGTACTCAGAGAGACATGCAAAGGACCTAATAAAGGAACCAAATGCAAAATCTTTTCTGGAATATTTGATGAATCACCATATCTCCTTTGAAGAGTAATTGCTTTACAATGATAATATTCTCCAGGATAATCTGCTGGTACAGGTATTATATTTTCTGATTGATAATCACTGAGTACTAGTGAATTGATAAAAAGGTAGATTGCTTGAAGGTAATTATCCAAAGATTTTAATTCCTGAGGAATAAAATCAAATATTTTAATAACTTTAATTTCTTGTGTTCTGGATGGGTGATTTGGAAATCAGGATCATAACTATGAGCTGTTAAAAAATTAATTGTTTCTTCTGTAAATTTTGAAGAATCAGCTATACAGAGCCATGATGACTTTTGATAAATATAACTGATTTCCAACTTTGACATATATTCAAATTGCAATGCCCAAGAAACTAAATCAACATCAACATTCATGGGATTATGCACCTGCTCATCTAATGGTGATATATATGGCAAAGGTAATACATTTGGAGTATAGATCATGGTAGTTTCCATATGAGCAACATTTGATAGATTTTCATCAATTGGATTTTGGGATTGATGGATGTCATGATAATCATCAATAAGGAATATAATTAATGAATTAATTTTTGTATTAAGATATTTAAAAACCCCATCTTCATGATTTAAAAGAATTTCATTTTTTTTTCTTGAAACCATTTTATAGGTGGATGCAATACCCAAGTTTGCTAAAGTATTAATACCTGATGTAGATGTACCAGTATTTGACATATATAGAGCTATTTGATTTTTGACTGAACTGACATGCTTGTTTCTAAGGCTAGCTATTTGGTAACAGAGAACCATTACTTTTCTTTTTAGGCTTATTTCTGTAGAGGAATTTTTTGAAGAAGGGTTCATGCTTTGATATAGCATATCAAAAAAGCCTTTTAATGAAGAATCTCTTTCTTCAATCATTTATACAAATTCATCAGGATCATTAATAATTACATTTTTTTCATCAGAAAATTGCATGCATCTAAAAATTAATTTATTTAAATAAGTAATAGGCATAATAAAATTAATTTTAAAAAACAAAATAATAATAATAAAATTAATTTATTTAATTAATATTAAATTGATATACCTTTAATATGTTGATTTGATGGTCTAGTAATCTTTTCTACTTCTGCTTTTAATTCTACAATTGATTTTGTAAACTAGTATTTGCTTCTACTTCCATTTCAATTGGTTTTCTTATTTTATATGGCACATCTTCAGTTTTTTTTTTATATCTATTATGTCTATTGTATGCTATATGAGAATTATAGCATTTAGAACATATTCTTTCGCCTATATTTAATTCATAACCTACTAGTTCAGCTTTTTCTTTTCCTTGTTCTGAAATATTTCACCATTTAGAGTCATCTTTTTCTATTTTGCAAACAGAACAAAAACCAACAGGCATTTTAGTAATGACTTGTAAATCAAGAAATAAAAATTGTTACTTCGAATGGATCCAGGTGGATCCAGGAATATTGAAGTGAAAAGAGTATACTTGTAAAATTTGAAAGGTTGTTATTTAGTGTACTTGCACCCACCTCATAAGTGTAACCCATCGTTTATTCTAAAACAATTGAAAAATGACAGACATAATATAAATAATATAAAAGGAATGTCCACCATGCTGTATAAATCAGTTTTGACCTTATTTCAACCCTATTTTGACCAGATCTGCAAATAGTGTATATTCCTAATGGTCAATTCTCTTGATATATATATTAGTTTAAAAACAATAAATACAATGAGGCAAAGTACAATGAAATCTCATCTTAATCAATACAGTCAAACCTCATCACAGCAGATTGATGGTACCAGTAAGGTTGTGGGTGAAACTCCTCCAGAAGTCAATCAACTGAGTTTTGACAGGTTACACATTAATTGTTTATTAGAGTTTTGGCAGAGTTTTGCATGTGGGGGTTTTGTCAATCATCAGGGTTTTGACAAGGTATATACTAATTGTTCATTAAAGTTTTGACAGAGTTTTGACAGTCACTGAGAGGTTTTGGCAAGCAACCTTATGTACCAGCCAAAAAAATTCATTGTGACAAGAAACTGCTATGGTGATGATCATGATTGACAAAAAATTATTTTAATACAGTCAAACCTTGACAGCAGATTCATGGTTCCAGCCAAAAACAATCTGTTATGACAAGAAATCTGCTGTGGCAAAATTTATGATTGGCAAAAAATTTTTTAATAATAATAATCTAAAATACAGAAATAAATGTATACATGCAGCAATTAAAATTATTTGTTGTAATATTTGGTTGTATTAGTTTTTCCATTTTTCTTTTCAATGATTTAAATGCTTTAAATTATTTATAATCTAATTGACTTTATTATCAATTGTTTTATTTTAGAAACTTGGAAAATTTTGTTACTTGTACACATTCAGATAAATAATCTATCAATTGTTGGTTTATTAATATATTTTTAGTATTTTGTTACTCTCAAAAATTTGGACAAATAATCTATCAATTGTTTGTTTATTGATTTATTGATTTATTTTAGAAACTTGGAAAAGTTTGTTACTTGCAAACATTTGGACAAATAAGCTATCAATTGTTTGTTTATTGGTTTATTTTAGAAACTTGGAAAAAGTTGTTACTCACAAACATTTGGACAAATAATCTATCAATTGTTTGTATTGTATATTTTAGAAAATTTGTTACTCATAAATATTTGGATAAAATTGTTTGTTTTATTGCTTTATTTTAATACTGACCTTTGATTAAAATAATCTATTTGATTATTATTTTATTTTATCAATTTTGGTAATTTGGTAAATTTCATAATTTATATGTCACATGAATCCACTGTGATAAGACTAGTAGCCATATAGAAAGACCCCCATCAAAAATCCATTTGTGGAACAAATTTATTAATAATAAAAAAAGGGCCAATATTTAAATCTGTTGTAACAAGAAATCCACTGTGGCAAGGTCCACTGTGATGAGGTTTGACTAATTATAAGTAATAATAATTTTTTATTAGTGTCACATGCAACCAATGAAATATTTTGTTTCTCCAAGTACCATTTCAAGAGGGCGCATTTAGAGGGGGTTGACTGTATATATGTAAATAAAACGATCTGCGAAATAAAGTAATGGCGAAAATGATCGACGTAAAAATGTCATCATGATGATCTCCCTCCCCCCTCACCAAAATGTGATTTTAACATTTTACGTAGTTGTTTGCCAACATTTTGGTCACAACCAATTAAAGAGCATTAATTGGTCATTATAATAATAAGCAATTAATGTTTAATTGGCAAATACTTTTTTTTTTAAAAAAAAATAATTTCTTTTTTTCCTTTCTCGACTATAAATTCGTAAAAAAAGAATTAAATAAAACTCCTCATAAAAAAAAACTTTAAATGTCAAATTACTCTCGTTCAATGGAATCTAGTACTCGTTCAAATACTGTTAATAATACATCAACACCAAATTTAAAAGCTATACAAGTTAAATTAGTGCTTCTTGGTAAGAAACTAGTTTAAGACTACAATAATTATTTGTTTAAATTTTAATAATAATAACCAAAAAGACTTTATAGTCATTTATTATAATATTATATTGTAATTCGTTATGATTAAATTAATATTATATATTAATATTATATATTATATTATTTATTTGTTTATCTGTTTACTATCACTATTATTATTTGTCATTTCAATCATTCACTATTATTATTATTAATACAACTGTTAAATAAATACATAATATTTTATTAGGTGAGGCGGCTGTTGGTAAATCAAGTTTGGTGCTCAGATTTGTCAGTGATGAATTTCAAGAAAATAAAGAACCAACAATTGGTGGTAAAGTATTTACATTCAACAAATAAAATAATTGTTATTGTTATTGTTATAAATAATAGTTTAAAAATTTTTTTTTAAAAATAATGTTAGCCGCATTTTTAACACAAAAATGTCCTTTGGAGGACAAAGTGATCAAATTTGAAATTTGGGATACTGCTGGACAAGAAAGATTTCATTCTTTAGCTCCAATGTATTATAGAAACGCCCAAGCTGCTGTTGTTGTTTATGATGTAACAAAATCTGTAAGTCATTTCATCACTTTATTCAATATTTAATTATCTGTTCATTCATTATTATAATTAATTAGTTAATTAATTTTTTTTATTTGTTAAGGCTTCTCTTGAGAAAGCAAAGTCTTGGGTAAAAGAACTTCAACGTCAAGCGAATCCAAATATTGTTATTGCCCTTGCAGGTAACAAGATAGACCTTGTCCAGAATATTGAAGTAAGCGAGGATGACCCTACAGAAAATCCGAGACAAGTCTTGACTGAAGAAGCAAAAGCTTATGCTCTTGAAGCTGGTTTATTATTTTTTGAAACTAGTGCTAAAAAAGGTGACGGTGTTAAAGACGTTTTCAAGGAAATTGGTATGATAAACTAGTATAACTATAACTTATTTATTTAATGATGTCTTTACTAAATGGTTATATTTTATTTTAGCCAAAAAAATCCCTCTTGAACACATCATGTCTGCTCGTCCTGGCACAAGAACAGGTGTAAACACTGATCATCGAATAAATTTGAATCAACATGGAGTTGGACCATATGGCAGACCAAATGTTACTAGAGATTCTAATGGTTGTTCTTGTTAAATTATAATTATTGTCAATACTAATAATTATTATTTTACAATATCTATATTTCCCAAGAATTTTTTTTGTTTGGTAAATAATATTATTATATTTATATATATAGACAAAAAAACTAAGTTTTTTTAATATTATTTTGCTATTAATACTACTACTATTATTTTATTTTATATTTTTTTTTGATCAGGTTTTTTTAAGAATCATTAATGTTTTTTTTTAATATTGTATTACTTCACCCTTATACTCTATCATATAAACTAAAAGATTTTAAAAGTCCCAATTAATATTTCTACTATTACATATTTAAATATATATTTATTGGGACAATTGATGTAACACTATTACAGTCAGGGATATTACGAGCAACGGAAACCCCTCCAGAAATTCTGTTTTATTTATATTGCTTTTTTAATATTCAATAAAAATGTATATAACTTTTAAATAAATCTAAGTTGGTTTTTCTCAAGTTGTACTTTTTTTTTAATTAGTTATTTATTACTTTGGGGCGTTTGGCGTGAAACTCCTTTGATTGGCTAATTAATTTTTACATGTGGGCTTTTCTACTGTAGAACATTCTCGGAAACCATACCACTTTACATAGCAAAATTTTGATTTTTTTTCTTTAAAATTTCGAAAAAAAATAAGCAATCCCTTGAAATCAGTGTTGAAAGTAAGCATGGCGGACATTTATATGTCGCAAAGTGACAAAATCGATTGTCGATTTAAAATAGAAAAAAACTGCCACGAGTAACGTGATTGTATAACCATGATATTTTACTTGAATATATATAGTTACGAATAAATTATGATCGCATTATTCAGGATTATTAATCTGAACGCACTCATATTTCTCTTATTGTTACAATATGTTTTATTATAACAAAAATAAATCTGTCGACATTGTTCATATCTTCATAACATTACTTTATACATATATCATTATTACTTCTTACATATATCATTATTACTTCTCTACTATCGTAATTATTCAAACGTTCATAATCATTGCTTTCATGTTACGTATCTAAAATGATCATAATTCATAACCGAAGAATCATAACATCATCATTATGACTTACTATAATATTGATTCATAATATATTTTGCTGTAATTATTTGTACATATGACATAGAACTGCTTTCCAACTTTCTTATGACTTTGTGATGTTAATGAATTAACACTCCTTCAAAAATATATACCAAGACATCAAATCGATAGTAATTCTTTTGATCTTGAAAACATAAAAAAAATTATATTGCTCACAAAATATTTAATGTATTAAAAAAAGCTCGTATCACATTATGATCTGTATTGTGAAACTTGCTATTTCAATTGAATTTAGAATAGAACAAGTTTACAATTGAGGGAGCAAAGTGAGCCATCGAGACTTTCATTTACGTTTCCGAATTCGCAGAAAAACATATTCGAAAGAATTTATTATTATTTTAGTTAATAAACAATTTTTCAAATTTCAAAAAAAAAAAATTTATATACGCGTGTATAAAAATGAGAAAAAATTAATTTTAACTATTAGTCATCAATCCTTTT
Source organism: Entrophospora sp. SA101 (assembly GCA_958430865.1). Taxonomy (NCBI): domain Eukaryota; kingdom Fungi; phylum Glomeromycota; class Glomeromycetes; order Entrophosporales; family Entrophosporaceae; genus Entrophospora; species Entrophospora sp. SA101. The sequence continues at coordinate 124,841 of CAUDNR010004256.1, read as the reverse complement.
CCACACGTAATTTCTTTTATCGCCATGCTTTAGAGTTGCTTGATATTCCACAACATCACCTTCTTGTTTTAAAATACCTACAAGCAATATTACTTTGTTTACTTCCTCTATATAAATCATTTATTTTTCATGAGTTTGAGATTTAACAGTATTTAAATCATTCAAAGACGATGGATTTGATGATGATGTTTTCAGGTTTAGAGCAGGACTACTACACACAAATATAATGATAATAATCATGATTGTCTTATTAATTTCTGATTGCATAATTTTTTGATAAGTGAAAAATGAAAAACAATTTATTTGTTTATTTATTCATTTATTTATTCTATTTATTTACAGAATTGTTATTCGCACCCTTCCCGTGACTAAGACAAAGATGAACCAATAAAATCATCACATTTTAAAGCCATTCATTGGTCACATTACTACACTTA
>CAUDNR010004256.1:80858-121545 GCA_958430865.1 Entrophospora sp. SA101 | reverse complement strand
AGAGAGAGAAATTAATTATAAAAAATTGAAACGGGACAAAAGGGAAGTTCGTTATAGAGAAATTTTACTTAGTGGTCGTTATAGAGAGAGTAGACTGTACTACTATAAACACTCAAATTTTACTCATTGGTCAATTTAATATTTAAAGGAAATGATATTTGTTCTTTTGCATTAATTGTGAAAATCATTCATGTCTTTTGCATCTATTCATGAAGCATCTAGTTAGCTGTTTAATTGCAAAGTTACTTTTATAAATAAAGTCTTTCTATGTCTTGAAAAAATTCGATAGCATCAACTTAATATTAACATTGACATTAAAATTAAAAATAATATTAATCAAGTTGATTAAGCTAATAACTCTATACACACAATGCAAAAAAAAAATACCTCCCGCATCTAAATAATTAATTACCTCCCGCATCTAATAAATTAGATCGTTTGAACCGATACATCACCACCTTTTCTTTTCGTATGGCTAAGAAACAACACTTGATAGTAATAACCTAATCAATTTTATTGAGATTAGTTTGTTTCTAACGACGAAATTCCCACAAGTGATAAACATGAAAAAATATACAATTTATTCAAACTACGTGTATAAGTCTGAGAAAATACAAAATCACTAAAAATAATAGCTCAATATTTGAACCCAGAAATAATTTTAATTTCTGAGAGTCAAGCATTAAATGTTAAATAATAAAGCCATCTTCAAAGAAGTAATAGAAATCAGGTCTTTTATCTGTGAGGTAGATAAGTTTAATATTAAATGATGATGTTTCAATAGAAATTTCTATAAGAAGGCGAAATATTAGATTTAAAATACGAATATTTTATCATTAAATTATGATGCGAGTGTTAAATGTGTAAATAGTAGAAATCAGTATGTTTTATATTCAGTTTCAAATATTTGTGCTTAATTGTAGAGTAGTAACAATAATTTCTGGATTAACAACTAAATTATTTTTTTCGTTTCATCATAAACCCATTTGTTCACATAGCAGTATAAACTACTTTTGTTGATTTTATTAATTTTGTTATATGATTTGAAACATCCAATAAAAAGATTTGTAGATGCAGGCTAAAGGCAATATCTATCTGAGCATATTGCTGGCTTACACTTGTTACATTCTCATTTATGATAAATTCAAAATCATAAATCAATCATTCTCTACAATATTTTTTTTTTCAGAAAGTCCTTATTCTATCGGGTATATTTATTTAAGTGAATATTTCATTATGAATTTTATATCTCTCTGGAACAAAACCAGACAAATAGCAGTCGCCTCTAAAATCTTTAAAATACTAAAACAAATAAATTCAAAAATATTGGTCGATAAGTTTTATGGCTTATGACTCTAGCTTTAAAACTTATCGTTTAAATTTTTCTTAGAGACAACAAAAAATTTTAATATAAAAATGTTTCTTTATCCGCTTAATTCAGAGCCAAATGGTAGTTTTTAGATGTGAGGATCGCATGATATTTCAAGTTGTTATATATCTCAGAAATCAGGCTTGCAGCTTACTTTTGAAACCTATATAGCATACAATATATTAAGTTGAGTATTTGCAGACTTGTCTTATAAGCATTTTTCTGCAAGCGAAAATGTTAATGTTACAAATAATTATTAAATAAGAATCATTTGGGGAATGAATAATTCATGGATCAAGTGAAGTTTACAGCGAAAATTACAATTGTTATTTATATGTTATTGAATTCTAGGCGATTTATTTACTTAAAAGTGATTTCTTGCAAATAAAAACATCTATATATTGACGAAGCAAATATGTTGGCGACGATTACTTTTTCCATTTATAATTGTTAGACATTTTTACATTGTTAGCTTTTATCTTAGTGTGGCTTTTTAGATGACTCAACTTTATCAAGGATTGGACGACTTGTCATAGAAGAGCTTTCTTTCGACTTATAGGTTAGCCGAGTGAAGCAAGTATTTGACAAAGCTTAAATGTTTATATTGTTGTTGATATTTTACTCTAGATTAGTAGCCAACCAGTTAGCTATCTTGATATTTTCGTTAGCTTGATTTGATCAAAAGTTAACCAACTTCTCATAGACTTTTAATATCTATACGGAATAATTTATTTTAATTAATTAGAATAGCTCTCAAAGCAATTATGCTCTGATAACACTTTCTCAAGTGCTTCGCTTCTATCTTTTTCTTGGGTTCTTTTGTATTCTTGGTATTGACTCATCCTTTTAAAAAAAAAATTTTATACGCATAATGTTGACAAGAAAACCTTTTTTTTTGAAAATCATATAAATGATAATAATTTATTCTTTAAAGCAAAGTCAGTAGGAAATCTGGTTTGTTTCTTTGGTACCCTTGTTCTCACATCATCAATAATTCAAAAGTAATTCAATTGTGTGCTATCACGCAAAAATTTATCAACTCAAATACCAACTTTTCCCTTTTCTTGTAAATTTACTCACAAAATTTCTCGTGTAATCCCAACCTCTCCTCTTTTTTCAATTATTTCATTTGTACATTCACGAAATTCACAAAATCATTCTTGAACTTTAAAAACTTCTCAAATAGCTGTTTTACTATGAGTCACGTTTATTTCTCTAAAGTTCTTTTGGCAGACTTTATTTATTTTTTTATTCAATTAATTGTTTGAAATAAAAAAAAACCTGAGAATTAGTCACATATTAAAGAAAATATGCATTAATCTTGAAGACATAATTCGAATGTGCAGCAGTGAAGTAACATTAATAATAGATATAATTTAACATTAGCAAGTATTCTATGTTTAGAACAACAATACTAATAATTATTATAATTAATAACAACAATAATTAATTATCTATGGTATGTTTAATGGAAGGAAAAATCAAGATGATAAATTTTTTTTTTATCAAACTTGATGATACCTTCTCACAACGGATGCACGGAACACATAAGAGAATTTTATGCCAAAATTATTACTATATACACACAAATTGATCATTGTTTATTTTAAAATTATTTAACAAAAAAAAAAAGTGACAAAAGAATTTAAATCATCCTATTAAGGATAGGCGCACATCTTCTTAAAATCGCACCCAATCTGATCACTAAAAAGTTCTTTAAACTTGTTCCAGTCACAATACTCATTTCCACAACCCGGAATCACAAACGGTTTAAAGTTAAATACTGCTCGTATCTTTACATTATCCTTATTATTATGATCACCTGAACAAGAATATACTTCCCAATAAAGTGTAGAAGTCCAGGGTATACTTGCATATTCTGTATACCTGACTTTTTTAATTTGTTCAAAGGTTAAATCTGCCGTGAGTGGGTATTTTTCTTTAAATACTCCCTGTGATCAAAAGACAATATAGATGTTATCATCAAAGAACAGAAGATGAAATAAAAATGAAAATTTTCACATACCAGTAAAGTAAATATTGTAAGTAAAGTAAATCCATGAGAATTCTTCAAATCAGCTATCATAAGAGACTTCCCACTTATATAATCATCAACTTCATTTACAAGTTGAGTAATATAGCGACAGGCCATCCGCCTATTAAAAGGATGTCCATATTGTAATATATAATATCCATAAATATCCCAATAATATCGTAATAATAGAAGTTCTTTATGGCTTAGTAATGAACACCATGTGTCAGTTCGATTAAAATGAACAATCCAATACTGGCAATTAGTAAACATATATGGTAATAAATGTGGATCAAGAGGTGGACTAAGACCATGTTCGTTAGAAATACGGTTTGCAATTGGTGCTAGAGTCTTGTTGCCATATGTATAAAGTTGTTCGTTGAGTAATGGATTGTTCTTAGAAACGGTCTCATTCCACCGTCGGCAGGACTTGAATGGTGCTAAAACCTCATCTTGCACCTATACAATATAATATTAATACATTAATATGTGCGCTAACAAAATGATTTATAAATGGCGTAGTAAAATTTTTATACCTCTGGTACTGACGAAATGTATACAGGTTGACTTTTACAAGTGTCTAAAGAGCCTTTTCCATTAAATAATCCTTCGGAAAAGGCCATTGCCGATGCACCAGCTCTTTAAACAATATTGTATTTTATATACGTGTGTGTGTTTTTTATTAAAATAAAAAAAAAGTAGGAGTTTTAAATATGAAATTGCACCTTGAAGTACCGGTACTTTGAAATTTTACAACTTCGGGATCGTATTTAACTCCTCTCCAAAATTCTGGGTATCTTTTAAGAGACTGCTTACCATCAAAGAATGGTTCGATTTCTCCTTGTCTGTTCAATTGAAAATTTTTACTCATCGGGAAAACATTTTTATACTATATATATAAAAAGAAAGATGTTTTTTCAGTTATGATAAATTTTACTGAATATGACAAATAATGTTTATTACCCATTCTTTTGCAATAGGAACATTAGCAAATATTTTTTCCAATTTTTCATAAGCATTAATATCATCTGGGGTTGGATGTCTCGCTCCTAATAATTGTTTTAAAAAGATTATTTGATGCGGTCAAATTTGTACATGTTTGTACACGAAATAATATTTACCGTGTCTAGTGCTCAAATGTAACTGTATTAATTTACATTTATCAGGATAATTTATGGGTTTAACATGACGAGAAAAAGCAGTCCGTGCTGGTTCAAGGTAAAATAAATGGCTGTTTATAAGTTGTTCTGGAGAATGCTTGTACACGTGATGGCATTGTGTTGGATTATATGAAACAAATAAAACAAAGATAAAAATTGAATATAAAATGTGGTGTGAAAACTTCATCTTCTTTAGAATTGCAAGTTGCATTCGTTTCAAGAAAATAAAATACCTTTTTTTATATATATTACGCGAGGTCGATTATATAAGTCTAATGTATAAAAATAAATCCGTAAGTTACTTCTGCTGAATGAAATTTCTATTTGTAATTTCTTGATAAGTATAAATGATTTAACGGAGATGATAATAAGATGTTGTTGGTACAGTCAAAAACTTTGTTAAATGTACAGTCAATAAATTGATCGCCTAATAGAATGATACTAATATGTGCTAATACATTATAATCATATGTGAAATTTCGCTTTGTGGAACTCTCAAAAGTGCATTTAAGTTGCATATATAGAAACTATTAAATATCAAATAAAATTTAAAAAAAAAGAAAACATATATTGTTCTCGAAAAATTTGTAAAGAGCTTTTGGCCAAACCAAAACCGACACAAGGAGCGTTAACAGCCAAGTATGATGTTACTCAAACAACGTCTTTAAAATAAGGTTAGTTGCTTTAGATCCAGAAACAACAAACTTAAATAAACAAAGAAATTCCTGAAATTGAAATATGGGGTTATTATTTGGTTCTCATATGCTGTGTAAGGAACTTTACAGTAACCAATGATATTTTTAAAAAAGGGCATTAGATTTTAGGATTTGCTTCAAATCGAACAATTGATGAACGAACAAAACGAATAATTCGAATTAATAACAAGATTGAGTTGTATTACGAATATGAATTTGTATTATGAGAATAAAGATTTTTTAATTCTTCACAAATATCTGAGTAAATTTATAGTGCTGCGAGTAGAAAATTTGAAAGCCTACGTCACGAGTAAAATGTTTAAATGTAGCAAATAAGATCTATATACCTGATAAAAATAACGATTTAATTTATTAGATTTCGAGTATATATATGCATGATTTTTAAAATTAATTCATGTGTAAATTTTAAAATAGTACATATTTGATAAATCTGAATTTCACTCTTATCAATAATATATATTTACGATTGCGTGAGATCAGTAATTAATAAATACAAAGAAGAATTGACCCGATTAAACTATTTCCATTTACTAGTGTGAATAAACAGGAATTTATACACTCATCAACAAATAAATGGTTCTTGGTTTTGAAAAAAAGCCATTCTAAGTTAATTTACTACGAAATTGATGCTCTAAAACAGTTAAAATAGGTTTAGAGTTATTGCATCGTAAAACAATAAAGTAATAATTTACAAACTAGTTTTAATAATTTTTTTTTTTAAAAAATTGTTATGAACACTCACTGAAAAGTTATTACCAGTAAAAAGCTCCACATGGATATTTACAAAATTTTACCCAAGTCCAATAGTTAATTGTAAAAGTATGTTGCTCGAGAACTCTTTATTTATTCTTGATAGAATTGCTTCACATCCTTGTCGTAAAGGAAAATGATATTCAATCAACTAAAGCAACATCATATTGCTGTCTCCGAATTTGAAGACAATGTATACTTAAAATTTTATGGTAAATACAAGAGTTCACCTATCTGTGATCTTACAAAAGGCAATTAAATGCTTGCGCAATATTTCTGGTTGTGTATATTATGTATGTTATCCATTTTCTCGATTCGTATTTTATTCTAGGATCAGCAAAATCACACAGCACAAACAGATAATGATGAAGATATTGAAAAGGCAGCAGCAGCAGAATATAAGAGCCATACCTCAGAACATGCATATATAAACAAAGAGAAGACAAAGTTGATTTGACGGGCATAACTTCAAAATTCAATATTATAGCTATCATTTTGAAAAAGACTTCCTTAATTATGTAATCACAAAGATTCACTTTTATTCGTGATTTTTCTTTCTTCGTGGAAAACTTTATAGGAATTTTTTCTTTCCTTAAATAATCACGGGTATTATTTATTTTGAAAGCATGAAAGGAACTTTTCTCACCTTAAAACACATCTAATAATGTTGTAGTTCTATTTCATATTTGTCCTATATATAATTTAGGTAAAATATGCAATAAAAGGCATCAAACATTACGGCTGTTGATATTATAATCACATTACATTAGTGACGTGAGTTTAACAAAATTTCACTTTGAAATTATTTTTTGCAAAAATAAAGTTACACCAACGTGATTTATATCTGAATTTTTTTTTTTTTTCTGCATATATTTATAATAATATATAATAAAAATGCCAATTTCAAAAAGAAGAAAAGAAAGTAAATATATTTAAATAAATAAATATATATATATATTGATAATAGTATTTTACTAATAAATGAAATTTAATTTAATAAATTTTTAAAGTAAATTTGGGAAAAGTTTCCAAACAAAATAAAGAAGGCAAAAAAGAATTGATTGAAACGGTATGAATATTATTACATCATTATTTTAACCAATCAATCGATTAACGATCGCTCTTTCGTATAATGATGTTAATGTAAAATTTTCCTTTAAATATATTATTTATTAAAGATTCAAAGCTATGTAACAAATTATAATTATATTTGGAGATTAGAACCTGAAGGCATGAGAAATTTATTTTTACAACAGATCAGAGCTGATTGGGCCCATAAAGGAAAGTAAGTAAATCAATCATTATTATTATTATGATTAGAATAAGAATAGTAATAGTAATAATATAAATAGTTATATTTTATTAAATTACATTTATTTAATTAATGATTTGATAGAATAATATTTTGTAAAAGAACACTTATGCAAAAGGCAATTGGAGTTGACAAAAGTGATGAGTTTGAATTGAATTTATCAGAGTTTTCCAAAGCAATTATTATTTTAATATATTTATATATTTGAGTGATAATTATGTGTATATATACATTCTCTAATTTCTTCACACCTCCCTTCTCTCTTTTTCACCTTCACATTCACGCATAACAGTTACTCAAAGGAGATGGTGGCCTATTATTTACTAATGAATCAGTGGAAAGTGTCGAAGATTATTTTGAAAGTTTTATTAAAAAAGATCATGCCAGATCTGGAAATATTGCCAGTGGAACAATTATAATACCTGAGGGTATAGTTCGATATAATTTTGGGAGTGCTAGTAATGATTATTCCAATGGAGGATTCCCAATACCGGTCACAATGTCAAAACAATTGGAGAAATTAGGAATGCCAGTTGTTGTAGAAAGAGAACATTTGGTGCTTAAATCTGATTATAAAGTTTGCAATATTGGTGATAAACTTAGCATCGAGCAAGCACATTTATTGGTAAATGATAACTATTTATTTTATTACTTTATCAATTAATTAGTAGATTGGCTGATAATAATGATTTTTTTTATATTAATAATATTTACATCTCATCATCATCATTGTTGTTATTATTATAGAAATTATTACAAATTACCATTTCAGAATTTAAACTTAAACTTACTCATTATTACGATAAATCAACTAAAGAAGTAAAAGTTCTTTGAGGATTTCTCTTTCCAAAAAAAAAAAACCAACCAAGTTCTATTTATTACACAAATCAAAACAAATAATCAACACTCACAATGAATCTATGTACATAGATATTATTTAAATGATTTTCTACATTATTATCATTATTCTATTTCTGATTCTTCTGGTGCAAAAAGCATTTGTATTAATTGTTAATAAAATAACAATCATTTATTAATCTGGTTAAAAAAAAATAATATATATTCTCTTGATAGGATTGGGTGCTTTTGTGCTACATACCACGTGATTAAGACATCAATCAATCCTTGATTATATAAATCAGCAAGACGTAATAATTTATTTATTTCAAAATTAATCATGATTGAAAAGGTCTGAAATTTGTCACACAAGATGATCAACATGTAATGTTATGTACATGGAAGCTTTCCAAATACTTTTCATTGGAAATTCTTCACCATCAGTTCAATTGCTTACCTTCTTTAACTCAAAGACTAATTTTACTGCATCTTGTTCACAAAGTGCTTTAGATTCAAAAACAACCACATCTGCTGTGCCATGAGGAATCCCAGTATTCCAATAGTGCTTATTTGTATGTATATCTTTTACTACATGTAAATGGTTAAGGATATCCATTCAACTTGCTGACATGCATTATAGTATGTTGCAAGCCTAATTCTTTTTTGAGTATTCATGCTGGATATTGAAAATGTCTTCTCACTATCAAAATGTCCTTTGAATCCAGTGAGTTCAGTCTTTACCTCTTCAAGTGAACTCAATATATCTCCTTTTTCTTGATAATATTAATGTATATACCATAATGAGAATCAGCATGGATATGATAATTAATTAACATCATAAATAGTGTATAAAAGCAATAATGATACTTACCTACACCAACTAAAAAAGGGTAATTCCAAAACGAATAATAATTAATAGATAATAGAAGAAAACAATTTAAAAAATTTAATTTCAAAGTATTGAAGGAAAAAAGCATAAGTTAGTCAGTGTTGTAAGCAGTATACCAAATAAATAAATGAAATGGAAAATAATTTTTGTTACCTTTTTCTTTGCCAAACTCAACTAATGTGTCTTGTAACTTCTTTACTTGCTCCCACTTATCATCTTTGTCATTCACCAACCTTTTCTTTTCTTCTTTACCCTCTTTTCTTCTGTTCTTCATTACTGAATTCTCCCTTATATAACTCTTCTTCCAACTCATTCAACTTCTCCCCTTATACCTTCCCTCTTCCCAGTTGAAAGTAAGCATTTTTTAAACGTTACTGTGAACGAAAAAAAAAAATATTGTAAATATTTATTGATTATGTTTAATGATGGTTATTAGGAGTTGTTATTTGAATTATTTTTTTACCTGAAAATAAATGAACTGTGATGCTTTTGTAACATTCCAATAGAAGGCAGGACTATTTACCTCATTTCAGTCAATGAGAAAAAAACAAAGATTTAACACAAAGCAAAATACCAATTGTTTACTATATTGATAAGGATCTTATAGTTACCCAGTAATATCTGCCCATGTTTTGAAGCACACGTAAATCTCAGAATATTACATTAAAATATTACAGTCAAACCTCGATAAGCCGAACTTTTGGAAATCACAAAAATAGGATCGGCTTATCAAAATTCGATTTACAAACAGGGCAAACCAGCCAATGGTAAAAGAGTAGAATATAATTTCGGTAAAGGGTTAAAAGCCTAATTTAGTAATAATCACCTTGACTAAACGACCATTTTTTAAACCGAATTTTATCATTATAAGACGAATTTTAAAACCAGTTTATGATCATATTCGGCTTAGAAAGTTATATTTTTATTATTTTGTACAAACCATTAAGTTCGGTTTATCAAGTAAAGTATATAGAAATTATAATAAAATTAAAAAGAACGGTGGTGGTTATTACCACTAATCATTAAAAAAATAGATTTTGAATACATAATAATTGATGCTCCGAATGAATATATATATAGCAATAAGTGTGTAATTTATAATATTGTGACTCCAAAGAAATATCATCGCTATGAAAGTTTTGGCATTTTAAGATTGTATCACTATAATGATGGCGTGATTTCATGGTTTAATGTTCTGAAATATCTCTACGTTAGTGTTACGAAAAAAACGCGGGACAGCTTCCTATTTACATGTTTCGAATTTAATAAAATAGACTATTGTCTTGGCCCAAGTGATGTGTTTCACGATGAAGACGACGCCAACTTGATTTTAACGTTAACATGGATCTCGCATAGCACAGCATGCATGATTATGCAATGTGTAAAATTGGTTTTTGTATTAGACTACTCGATAAATGCACCATTTGGTCACGAAATAGTTTATTTTATCAAAATTGCAGTATACTAGTATGCTTCGGTTTAAAAACTTGTTTCAAGTATAATTATTTTGTGGTAAATCACATATCATGGAATAATTAGAATAAAGCATGTAAATGGTCATTTATCAAGTGCTTTAAACAATTGGCTGCTGTGTCCGACTAATTAATTTTACATGTGTATTGCAATAATTCAAATAAGAATTTACTTTTTTTTTTTATTTTGATTGTTCGCGCAACAAAAATTGAATTATTATTAACACAAGTCATGTAATAGTTAATTAGACACGTCTTTATACGCAAAGCAAGCATTTTTTTTGACTGTTTGCATAACAAACATTGAATTATTGATTTTTTTTATATGAATCAAACAAATAAATTATGTAACATCGTAATCATAATTCGTCTTCTTTAATTAACCATGTCTTTATACACGAAGCAAATATCTTTTTTAACCGTTTGTATAACAAACATTGGTTTATTAATTTTTTCGTAATCCATCTTTAATCAACAGCACCTTTATATGTAAGCAAAAAACCTTTTAACTAGTAGCTATAATTAACTAGTTGCAACTAATTGCAGTATATAAAAATTGAATTGTGGTGGCGGTTGTGGTTCCTATCTTTATTTCATGAACTTCAAGAAACCATCCACAAAATAGAATAGAAAAAAGAGGAATGAACTCATTGAGCATGTCTAAAAATCAAATAATCAATGCTTATACTCTATTTCAAACAATGAAATATGATAAAAGAACCATCATGGAGAAATTTATTCAAAAAAAGCAAAATAATTTGTAAATGATGGGATTTATAAACAGTCTTCATCTATACAAAAAAGGGAGAGTTAGTGGAGTAAGAGATTACTGATCTTTAATTAAGATCTCTTAAGATGAAAGAAGTGAAATATTTCTAGGTCGTGTTCTATATAAAAAGCAAAAAATCTTACTTCCAACCAGTTCCAGTATGCAACAAATAAAAAGGATGATAAAAGAAAACAAGGATCAATACACACCTAAATTTTACAACTTGCAACCAAAATCAGTAATACTGATAGCATTTCTAATTCATACACTGTTGAATGTACTAGAGCAACTATACATTTTTTAACAGGTGAGGAGCCAGGTCATTGACTTTCAACTGGAACTATTTTATGCTGGAATAAAGAAATTGCTACTTTGTGTCATCATCAAAATTGTCCAAAAGATACCAAATCACATTTTTATTCTTATGGAATAATGTGTGATGAAAGCACACATGATGATAAAAACATATTTTTGGTTCGTTTTGCTCATTGTAATGAGGATAAAAATCAGTTCACAATTACTATTGCAAAGATGGATGCCCTAGGTAAATGCAATGGAAATACTGTAGCCAATGCAGTTAAAAAAAAAAAGTGCAAAGAAAATGAGATTAGTCCGAAAAAAATGCAATTTTTGGCTTGCAGATAATACTTCTTATATGTCTGACTCCAAATTAGTGCAGTTGTTAAATTTAACAATCTTCCTCCTACTGAATACCTTGTAGTCTGCATGCATTGCAAATTGCAATAGCGAACTTTGAAATACAACATTTGGAAAAAAACTAATTCTCCATCAGGCCTCTCTTTGGAACAACTATGCCCATATAATCTTCTCAATTTAAATAACACTTACATGGTGGATATAATGATAGTAATAAAGAAAATCCATTGAATATGAAACCTGACTTGATACATAAATTATACTGGCATTTATTTTAATATCCTTTAAAAACTTATCAAAAGCTAATCTCAAGCTGTTGGTTATACCAACTAACAACTGTTTAGCAATATTTGACAAATAAAATACTCGTCTAATATTTGCAAAATGGTTTACTGCTGAGTCGGAACAATTGCAAAATGTTCTTGATGGATGTCTTAAAAAATAAAAGACATTCCTCAATTGCTTGAAGATACTAAACTAAATATTGAAGTAGAATACATGGTTAAATTTAGTGAAGTATTCTATGAATAAGCCTTAAATTTTTAACTGGATTTGAGACTTTACCTCAAATAGTCACTGAAGATGAGGGAAGATGCCTGCCTTTTGGGAATTGTGCACATGAAATCCCAGATCAAGTTCTTATCTGGATAGATGAGCTCAAGAAAGCAGCAGAAAATCCAGTATTGATTTTTGAATGCTATCAAATTAAGAATACAATTACCTGAGAAAAAAATAAAAGATGGGAGTAGCATAGTGAACACTCTTGTCAATTGGATGTAATTGATCTGTGCAACAATTCAATTAAGGCCGATTTTTCGGTTCTCAATTTGAAAATGACCCAGTGATCTGTCTTTTATTTCTTCCAAAAACTAATCCGGCTGGTTACGAGGACCGAAAAATCAAGTTTGTGCAGTCTAAAGTAAAAAAGTAAGGTATGAGGATCAAAAAACTTATGTTATTGATAACACTTTTTTTTTACATTGATATGTTGCTCTCCGCCTTCTCTACATATTGGTGAAAATAAGATCAACCATTTATTAATAGTTATGAAATTTCAAAGTTTTAGAAAAGCACTCCATAACGGACCATTTGATTTACAAAAAAATGTCCATTATAGAGAGAATCCGTTCTAAAGAGTAATAGTAATTATATATGGAACATAGCTTGTGCTTAAATTTTCTCAGTTATTATTATAGAAAGATCCGTTATTATTGTAGAGAGTAAACGGTATGTTTAAATACATTATTCAAATGTACATATTTATTACTATTATTATTAAAATATTTTATTATATGTCTGCCTACGAAATGAGACATGTCAAAATTTCTATTATTGCACATCTAGGCATTCAAAATTTTCTAGATGGAAAGCCTTATTATAGTCAGACATACAATAAACCAATTATTATTATTGAATGCAGAAACATGCACTAATTACGTCAAAAATAACTAAAAAGTCGAGAAATGCTTGTAACTTACGTGGCACTTATTTTAAACTCTTGATTTTTCCATTATTGCATGCTAACTCGTATTTATTTCCCATAAAAAGAAAATTCTCTGTTATATGAAGCTTTACATTCAAATGGTTGTTTTTCTAAGCCAAGTGGGTGGAAACAAAAGAATTGTGTAAAAATAGTATGCAAAATAGACTTCATCTTTTTTTGCAGGCCCTCTTTAATACCATAACTTCTGAATTCTTCTTCTACGACCAACTCAAAGAAATTATTACCAGTGATCGGATTATTTTAAAAGTATCATCCTTAAAGATTTAATTCTCGCTTCTTTAAAAATTCTATACAAGAGCTAGTTATGTAACTCATTTTCGGATTACTTCAAGTGATGGTAAATTTTGTCTGCAAATTACTTTTGAACCCCTAAAATTTCTTGTCTGGTGTTAATATGTCCTAATAACCATTCATTATTATTATTATTATTAGCTATCTGAAAAAATAATTAAAGATGTGGATCAGAATCATCAACATGTGTTAATAATGATTATTACATTAATATTTTTTTTAAAAACAAAAAATTTTTTTTGATTACTAATGTATTTGTTTTTGAGAAATGAATGAATGAACACATTTTAAGGCAAGAAAATAAATAAAAATTAATTTCGCCACAAATGTATTTATTTTATTTGATAATAATTATTGAAAAATTTTTTTTTCATTCATATTATTCACAATTTTTGGCGTTAGAGAAAAAAAGTGAGTAAAGAAAAAATGTAGAAACATATGAAATGCATATATTTTTACCAATTACAATTAAATATTAATGTGTAAATTCTTCATTGTTTTATATACCATTATTATTATGTGATTTTTTTTTTTTTTTTTGTGAATATTGTTAATTGTTATGCATTTACGTTATTATTAACTATTTCTTTGTTACTCGCTAACTTGGTTTTGTGGCACAGAAAAAGACTTTTTTTAATCAATTGTTTGCGTTTACATTGTTCTTTTATTTATTTTTTTTAATGCCGTGTAACATTAAATCGGAAAAATGCTTTTATGTGTTTTTTTCAAAATTTTTTATATAAAAGAAAAATTTTTGGTTTTTTTTAACAATAAAAACAATAAAAATTTCTAAAACAACAAAAAAAAATTTTTTTTTTAAACATTATTTAAAACGTTAAATTATTAAATTAAACTAAAAAAAAAACCAAATTTTGATCAACATAATGGAGATTATCACCAGTGACAACAACAACACCACAACCACTACACAAAATAAGAAAAACTATAGCAAATATTATATTAACACCGCCATCACCAATAATTGCAAATGTGTTGAATGTACAACTTCACACATGATGGATAACGAGTACAAAAGAGATCTACAAAGCTTAGTATTGAAATTTTGTAGATCGATATTTAGTAGCATCCAAGAAGGAAACACGGTAATCATAATAAGGTCAATTGAGCAAAAAATGTTTCATGGCGATATCAATTCTAAACAAGATTTAGAGCAAATCATCAATATTTTTAAAATAATAAATAATAGTAGTAATAGTAGTAATAGTAGTAATAATAATAATAATAATAGCAAACATCTACTGCCATGTATTACAGGTAATTTTGGATGGACAACTAGCAATATTGTTTTTGAATGGAATTTAAATGATCAAGCCTATATAATTGACCATATTCTACTAAAAATATCAAAGACATGGTATTCACCGTTTATAGATTATCTATGTAAAGTGGATAGGTGGCAAAGAAATTCTTGGATGATTATTTCAACGACCATTGCCAGTGCTAGTAGTAACTATTATGGTGGCGGTTTTGATGGAAATGGTGGGATTTTTTTAAATGTTATAGAGAATTGTCTGGTTGGATTCAAATATTTATACGACTTCCATTGGAACTTGATGGATGATGATTTGTTGGGATTGTATAATGAGAAAGGTGTATTTTTATTAGCGTCAGAATGTGGCGTGTTTATTATAATATTAGTGAAACCACAAGTTGGTAGTAGCAATAGTAGTCGTAGTAGAAAGATAAGAAAGAGCATGATGAATAAGAACGCGAGAAAGAGAAAGACGATGGTAAGTGAAGGAGAAGATGACGAAGTGGAAATGAATATGGATGAGGGTGAGGATAATAACGAAGAAGAAGAAGATTTGACAGAATATTATAATGGATTAGTTGAAGATTATAAAGCTTATGCAATTAAAAAACATGGAAATAAATTGTTGACGGTAATTGGTGCAACATTTGACAATTATAATTATTACGATGATGATGAGGAGGAAGAAGAAGAAGAAGAAATATATGAAGAAGAAGAAGAAGAGGAAGAAGAAGAAGATAACAGACAAGGATATAATAACAACACAAAGAATAATAAGAGTAGGAATAAAAAAGCAAGATTAATGATAGAAGATAATAAATACGTTGATCATATTAAATTTGTTAGTGAAACTGATTATTTGATTGCAAAGTCTGTTAAAAATTGGTATGAAAATAAAATTTCTCAATTATCATTTAAAGGTAAAAAAAGTTCTTTTTTACATTATTATATCATTATTTTGAAAAATCTCGGGGTAAAAAATTTTAAATTCATTTTTTTTTTAAAACTTTGTAGATTCGATAAAAATGTCGTCATCATCATCATATCCGTACATCCGTAAATATGCGCCGGCGACCACAACAGCATGGACACAAAAGCAAACAGAATTACAAGCAGGCTATTAATTATCGTCGATGAGACAAGATAATGATAAAAGATCGACAAAGATAAATAATAAAATAATAAATAATTTTTACTTTTTTAAATTTTATTTTAAATTTTTTGTATAAAACTTTTTTTGTATAATAAATAAAAAAGAAAAAAATAAGATTTTTGATTTGTTCGGATTCTCCGTTAAAGAGGAAAAACGTCAAAGAACGAATTATAATTATAATTAAGCATCGATTTACTTAAGTAATCGACGGCTGATTTGTTTGTTTGTTGATTTATTTATTCTATCGTTGAGATTAAAAAACGATATTATAATTTCGATCTCCGACTCTCGAATCGTGATTTGCTTATGCGCGACTTTCCCTTCATTTCCCCTCATTTTCCTTGCTTTGGACACAGATATTTTTAAGTTTGCGATACTAGTATGGTATTGGTTTACCGTATATAATGATTACATTTGGTCCGTGTGAATGTTTATTAATTTAATTTAATTAAATTAATTAATTAATTAATTAATAACTTAATTTAGAGAATAGTTTTTTTATATAGAGAATTTATTCACTTGTACCAATCATTCATTTTTACTATCGGCGAAATCGATACTTACTATTAGTTAGTTTATAACTCAGAAAAAAAATTTTTGCTTACAAAGAATAAATACATAAATATTTATCGTAAAAATGATAATGAATTGGAGAAAACAAATAATAATAATAAATAAATATAAAAAAATATAATTATTTGTTTTTCTTTTTTAGGCAATGAATTTAAAGTGAGCACGCGTATGCAACTTATCATATTAATAAAAAGCAAAGTATATAAATAATATATAATAAATAATCAATATTAATATAAATACAAATGCACAAAATATTTATATAATTCCAGGGATCAAAATCTTGGTTGTACTACTATCAAATGAGGTCCTCAAATTTTATTAACTGACTGATTATCGAAATCTTTTTTTTTTTGTTAGTCCAAAAACATGGCAATTTTTTCTTTCCACTCACGTTCAAGGACTAGTTTTTCATTAGCTAGACGAGGCCGGAAAACCATCTCTGTCTGGGTCACATAATGACATGGTTCCTTAAGTTATTATTCAAGCATTTTGTTTCTCATTAAAGGTCACTTCAAATGATGTGTAGGTTCGTATAGACGTTCTCACCAGTAATGGCAACTTTTCTCATCTAGAAACTGCTAAAGCCTTTTACAACATTGTCTAAAAAAAGGATTACATTTGGAGAGTTTTGTGTTTATTTTTTGGCCTTAATTAAATTGTGATTAGCGGTGGCAAAAACAACAATAAGTGAACCAGGGTCTATCTAAAAGAATGAAAGGGACGGTCGATAGCAGTAGCATTATTTTAATAGCTCTACGACCTAAGGATCAATCATGTCTTTCATTTTCCCAACGACGAGAAAAAATGGTTCTTTTTCACATAATTACACTCTGTATGGTAAACTTTTATTTTGGACTTTATTCATTCATCAAGAGACAATTTTAGAGTATCTGACAAATATGACACTATACATTCATTAGAAAAACTAGTAGTAAATATTCTATGTATATTGTAAAGAAGATTGACGTGAAATAAGCAAATAGTTAATGTAGCGTAGAATATTACATATAGATCATTATTCCCTGAAAGGAAAAATAGGCTGAATTACTGATATCTAAAATATTTTATATAACGATTATTTTGATGACAAAAATGAACAAAGTGTAAACATATTTATAGTTAGCGTGGGAAACAATATTACATTCGTTCATTATATAATTCAAATCCATTACATCGATTAGTCCTTCACGAGAAACAATTATTTGCAGTAACATCAAGGTTCGATTAAATAATCTGTGATAATATAACAGTTATATATATATATATATATAAATTTACAATGCAATCATGACTAATGATACATGCACAAACAAAAATGGAGAGCTACAAGAAAACGAGTCCGTTAGATGTAATTAAATATTTTTTTGCAAAATTCAGAATATATTATTAATAGTAACATTGATGTATGAAATTCTCCAATGCAAGGTTTTGGAATCATAATATAAAATCCTAAAGGTTTCAAATTGTCTTCAACGAATATAGAATCCAATTCCACTACTCTGGTCTTGGTCGAAGGTAGTGTTCCATGTCGCAATCCAAAAAAGGAAACAAAATGGTTGTAAAGGTGGTTGCAATCATTTTTATATGACGCAAAGATGGTAGCAACCATCATCAAAAGTTGCAGCCGGTATCCTTAGTCGAAGGTAATTCAAAACGAAGCTTTGCATTAAATAGCTTGGAAGTCGTAGGTCGTCGTCACTCACTGATCTCCGAACATTCATTATATAAACAGTTGTGTACATGTATACATATTTTTATCAATGCGGTTGAAATACACACAATCGTTAGGGTTCTAGATGATATTAATATGATAAGCTTCCAGTTCAATGTCCAATAATTCAAAGTTTTCATCTATTCAAATATGAAAAAGATCCTATTTGCTTGTCAGTATGTATGCTCGCATTAGAAAATTCAGAATCATCAACTACATATATATAATTCGCACTGCTGAGTCGTAAGTTGTTCATTTCGATTTAGGACATATGACATTCCCCAGAAACCATAATTAAAGAACTATTGAAGTATTGGCTTCGTGAATTATTAATTCGATACCTATGCACGATATACTTTACACCAGTTATAAAAAAAACTAGATATAAATAGCAATTCAATGCCATCCATTACCATAAAATAATGTTTTTGAATATAATAATGAGCGACGAAAAAAACTCCCATCTTGACATGTCCAAATAAAAATAATGGCTACTAGAGGAAAAAGACGACAATAAACTATTAGTGTAGATAGATAGTTTTGTGCTCTTTATTTCCCATGGTTACGGTCACGTACATTTTGAATAGAAGTCAAATTAGATTAGGCCCAGAAATAATCTTTCTAGACGACGATCAAAAATTTAAAAACATTTGATCAAACAAACATCAACGTTGGTAAGTAAATAGCTTTTATATATATTTTAGAAAATCGACAAAAAGAAGGTTAAGAAGATGAACTCTATTCGAAAGAAAGCGGTTAGCTAACCAATTCTCATTTGGAAGCACATTTTTCTATGATTCTCTTGTAATTTAAAAACAAGCAAACAAAAAACTTTTTTGTTTAACGGTTATGAAGCTGAAACAAGGGTCTTTTAGAGTCACAAGAAAATGAAAATAATTTTTGTTAATTATGTATGTATATTGATTTTTATTGTTTAAAATAAAGTATTTTGAATAATTCACTTTAAAAAGTACGAGTAATAAATGAATTAACACTTGGAGATAGATTAACAAATCAATGCACACAGTATGTACATGAATGAGTATTGTGTGATTGAATTTAGGAATTTATACTTATACTGTTAGTATGAGTAGATCTCATTTAGCCAATCACTAATTACAATAGAATAAATCCACGCTTCATCCTTTGTGTATGCAAATAAACAAATCTAAATTTTATTATATAATAATAATATATTAAATGTTGTATTAATTATTAATTATGTTACGTTATTTATACTCGCCCGTGTGATACAATAAAGTAAAATTTAAAAAAATTAAATATAGAAAAACTGACAATCACATGTCAAATTGGTGGTATGGTTATAAAAAACTCGGTTATAATAAATATCACGTCACGTCATTATTATCAAAGTTTAATTTTTTGTTTTTCTGTTATTGATTGATTTTTGATAATCTCACTTTTTTTTCTTAATAAAAAAATATTATTTATAATATAATATTAATGTACTTAAATAGAAAACCATTTTATTATTAAATTTTATATTTATATATCCTCCATTATGATATTTCTATTCTAAACAATCAATACGCAGACAATATAAACAAACGTCTGACTTACCTGTTTATTACCATTTTATTTATGAAAATGTTCCAAGATGATTAAAATTTATTATTTTTAACAAACAGATTATATAATGTCTTTCAATATAAAGATAGGATAGTTTGTTTTTGTATATAATATTTAATTGCCCATATATATATATTAATAGTAAAAATGGACAAAAAAGAAAACGGAAAACGATCCATTTATCATTAGGGGGTCGACTATTGCTGTAAACATGCTAGAACAGAATAGGCATCAATCACACTTCCTATAACATTGAACCAATACAAAAATGTAATCGCGGATGAATTCTTTAGACAAAACGAATCAATAACACAACACGGATTATGGCAAATCCGACAAAAATATGAACCAACATGATCACCACTCACGTTATTTGGATACAGCGTGTATATTAATACATATATATGTTATATGTTATGCGTAAAAATTAAATCTATGTGAATTTGCAATTCACGTGAAATTCAAATTAACCAATCAGAATTTCATATCCAATCACCCACCCAAAATTTTAATTATAAATTTCAATTTCACATACAACATACATATACACAAAAATGACTTTTTCTTCACAAAACATAACCGTAACATCAAAAACAAAAAAGCAATTTATCAAAATTATAATGTTAGCTATGATCAAAATAACAGATGAGGAGGATTTGATCGTCAGGATCTGAATTGCCAATTCTTCAAAGTTACACATAGCTTTTTAAAAACCTCTTTGGATGCAATGGGTTCATTCAAGTAAACCAATTGATTCTTACTGAGCATTGATTGATTTTTGAAAAAGCAATCACATGGATTAAAAAATCTACAAATTTTATTAATACAAAGATTTAAAAATTGAAAACGGCAAAAAAAAATTTGAATCTAAAAAAGGTGGCGGGCGATGATGATGAAACTGATATTGACACGATTGATAAACTGTACAATTAGAAAAAACACAAGGTTTCCCATAAAAACCCGTAAGGACGTACCAAAAAATTTATCAAACAGATAAACTCCAGCTGAATAAAGAACTATCAATGGGTGGATGATGTGACTTGGCTTGGGCCATTACTGTCAAATATTCGACTTTATTTTATAATGTTAAAATTAGTCATAAATTTTAAGCAAAGCCCCTATGATTTATTTGTATGACTAATTGTGAAGACAAACAACAATAACACCAACAGAAGAGGAGAAGGAATTATTCCAAGATGCCTTGTGGCTATAATATAAGATTAAGAACTATTTAGCTCTTAAAACCGATAAATGTTGTAAATCAATGTTGTTGTAGTACTTAGTTTCGGGTATTTCCTGGGCTATCAGTTTTTTTAAACAAATTATAATGCTCTCATCATATTACTCTAAAAATACAATTATTAAAGCAAGTATAATGGATTTTTTCTCTTTCTATATATAACAAGTGGTTTAGCTAATTTGTACATGAGAATTAATTTAATAATCTTATTTTGCTCGGGTGATGTCTGGATTCACGGGTAAAACCGATCAAATCTTTTAAATATTAAGAAAGTAAAAGAAAAAAAAAAGGGGAAAATACGAAATAATAAAAAAAATACATTACACATCAAGGGAATTAACGAATTTCCTTTACCACAAATATAAAAGATTTCAAAAAGATGGTTTTTTAGAGAACATTAAAAAAGAAAAATTTTGCTTCCTTTTATTTTTACTAAAGTTCTAGATGCTCGGATAAGCTTTGAATGATATCTAGATATGTATAACTGTGTAATCAATAGGCTCCGGACATCCGGAACTGTATAATAATAATAATAATAATAATAATAATAATAATAATAATAATAATTTGAACACACACATTAAAGCAAAACAAAAACAAAACAAAAACAAACAAAAAACAAAAAAAAATTTTTAAATTAAATTAATTTATTTAAATATAAATCTAAATAAAAAATATAAATGCTCGGCAAAAAATATAAGGCAATAGTAATAATAATTAAATAATTAGAATAATAATATAATTAATTTCTTTATAAATAAGACGAGATTCACCATCGAATGATCAGAACAATCGTTTATTTAAACAATCGCCCAAATAACTTTTAAATAACAACAATCATTTATTTCATTTCATTACGACAATAATCCTTTCACATTCTACAATCTTTTTCTACCACTCACATTTTTTTCTTTGATAATAATATAATAATATAATGGGAAAAGCAAAGGCCTTTTTTAATCAGTTCACGAATAGAAGAAAATTTAGTTCTAAAAGTGAATCAAAAGAAGAAACGTCTCCTGGAATACCCGCATTCTTCCATACGGTGACGTTTCGAACAATGATGTCCAACCCCAGTGCCAACAAAAAGTACCCTTTACCGATGAGCAAGGAAGAAGAACTCAATTGGATCAATGATCAACATTATTTTCTTCGTCATATGTGGCAAGGGAATTTTTCGGCACCTATTAGCGATCTATTGACAATGGGGGGAGCTAAAGTCCTTTACGTTGGGTAAAATTATATAATTATATAATTAAAAATTTTTAACAAAAAAAAAAAAGAAAGATTTAATTAATTAGTTTTTTAAAAAATCTTATTTTATAGATTCGATTCAGAAAAATGGCTGTTGGATACGAGTAAAGAATATCCCAATACAAAATTTGTTGGCATAATCACAAAAGATTTTTATTCTTTAACTGATGATAACAGTGATTGTGAAGCCTTCTCCTTGACCAATGCTACCTTCTATAATATGAATTTATTGGATGGATTACCATTCTCTGATAATGAATTTGATCTAGTTTTTGTTAGGATGTATGATAATCCTTTTACAGAACAAGAGTGGGAACAAAATATCATCAAAGAAGTGGTCAGATTAACTAAGCGTGGTGGATGGCTCGAGTTGATGCCCACTGACAACAGAGTTTTTAATGCCGGACCCTCGTTTGAAAGATGGAATGAAGCAGGTATATATAATAATCATTTATTTTCATTGTTACCATATATTACTATGATGGTTATAATGATGATAACAAATAATTTTTTTACTTTCCCGCTTACAAAGTAATAGAAAGTTTAAAATTAAAAAATGTGATATGTGAAAAACTTCACATGTTCTTGGCCAACACAAATCAAATATCATCACACTCGCATCAGATAATGATAAGACCTGTAGGCAGCTGGGGAAGGGAATTTGGTGAACTTGGAGTCGCTTATTTCAAGGGATTATCGGCTAAGCTCAAATCAGAAGTCATTGGTCACCTTGACATGACAGAAGAGGAATATAATGTTATGATGACAAAAATGGAGGAAGAATTCAATTCTCTCAAAACGTATAGCTTCTCTCACAGATTTATTGCCCAGAAAAAATAGAAAATGAACTTTATTTTTCATTTTGTATTTTTAAATATGTATGTGTATATTATGCATTAAGTTTTGGTGATTTTTAAATATTAAGGGAAATTTTTATTAAGGTTTAAATATGATGTTAAGCTAGTATGTGTGTTATTATTATTCTCTCTAAGAATTGTAAATTATTATCATGTGAGCATTAAATAAAAATTTACATGTGTGTGTCCACAATAAATATGCAACGAAAATTATTATTTTGTATAACTATAACTGTATAATGTTGTTCAAAAACCGTTCAAACCGCTTAAACCGGTTTCACGAGACTAAACCAAACGAATCAAACTCCCCCATCCCTACTACTGGTACGTGAAAAGTCCGAGATCACCGTTACTGTGCCACCGCCATTTCTCTGCTTTTTTCGTTGCCTAACGTTTATTCTGCTTGATAAACAACAAAATATTTAATTGTTAAAAGAGTAGAGAAATGTTTACAACTCATATATTTTATTTTTAAGAATAAATTGATTTGTAAAGAAAAGCTCCAACCTTTTCTATACAAAGAAGACATGGACTTGTACGCAGATTTAACCATTGACAAGAAAATTATGGCACACATACCTATTCAAGTGATCGCAAAAGAATATAACTCTGATATATTATAAAATTTTATGGTTTCAAGTCAATACCAAATTCAAATGTGATGGCAATTTTTGACTGATCAAGAAATTATATCAAAAGACAGTAATTGACTGTTGTAGATGTTATAAAAGGTCTAATATTGCCGGAATGAATAAACTTAATGCTATGGCATTGGAAAAGACGATCAATACTTTAAAATTAGTTTAGAGGCATACTTTAAAAAATTGGATGGCATTCAAAAACCCCAACGTTCCTTCTTACAACTTCTAATCCTGCCTGGCATTATAAAAGCCCAAGAGATTGTGAAAACTAAAAATAAGGATTTCTGAAGCCGTTAAAGATATTGAAACCATCATTTCTAATATTGTCACCTGCCTCTTGTGGATCTTAAACACCAAAATATATATTTGTCAGAACCATTACATGGCAACTTTATCACCTTTCTTAGGTTCTTCATGACCCTTTATTAGTTATGATGTTTGTTCTTTTTGATAAGTAATTCTTTCCTTTGATAATACCGTAATTTTTAGGGTCTGATCTCATACTTGTGCTTTTTTTTTATACAAGAATAATCTTATTTCATTCAAATAAAAACAAATATTATCACGTTATATGGGTAGTACAATCACTATGTGACCAGGGTTAAATATTAGTGGTCTTCAACTTTGCCGAAAACTTTAATATTAAAAAGAAAAAAGAGTCGCTAGATTTATTGATTTTATCGATATTATTATTATTGTATAACAGTGAAAAAAATATTTCTCCAGGATTCAGGGCATAATCAGGTTATTATTATATAAATGAATTATACAAATTATTATGTTTAGTCTTTGTGCATGTGTATGTCTATCTATCTTTACAAAAAAAATTTTTTTTAAAAAAAAAATCGACAAATGTTTACAAATATTTATTATTATTATTTATTGTTTATTATTGTTTGTTGTGATTTCTCACCCCTCTTTCGTTTTTTTTCTTGATAAATGCTCATTCATTCAATTATCGTACGCATATACACACAACAATGAGACCGATAATGACTTGTAATGACTTATTAACTACCAATTTTAGCAATAATTAATCATTTGACAACTAAATAAACGAGAATTCTTTGTTCTATCCATCTTTAATTTTCTTTTGACTTTCTTTACTTGTTTTTTTTTTTCTTGTATCTCATTTCACAAGAATTATAAGAAATGTGAAATTGATTGATTGATTGATTGAAAACCACATAATTTTAATAAATGTAAATATGAATGTAAATTTATTTTTTAATCAAGAAAAAGAAATTAACGACGACGTTGTTACGTGACGCGACGGACAGACAAAAAAAAGTTTTTAAAACATAAAAGCCCTTCGTGCAAGCCATTCAACACGAATATCTTTTAATTTTTGAAATGGAAAATCTTACTTTTTTATTATTTAGTTAGTTTATAAAATTTCACTATTTATTTTGGGTATATATCCTAATACTAAAATATACTACATTCCTTACTAATAACAGATTATATAATATTGAAATTTCATATCTGCAAGGGTGCGGAACAGTTGTACATTATAATGCTGTGATCCACCGAAACCAGTTTAATGTGGGGTTTAGAGTAGTGAGTGGTCTAGATTTAAGTTTAGGCTTAGTGTAGACCGAATAGTTTTGGGTCACAACATTGTATTATTTATATTATTTATATTATATGTTTCATCTTTCAAATAATTACCCAAAATGTGTGTGTATTTTGTATTGATTATGTCCAGTGATTGGTAAGATTCCTGACACGCAATTTTTTTTTTGATAAATTCTTGTAAAAAAAACATCTCACGGTCTCGCATGTAAGTTTAGAATTATTCCACCAATACTTTTTCTTTTCTATTCAACAGACTTTATAAACGCAATTTTTTATTCGTCAATAACTTGTTTCGTTATTATTATGGAGAAATAATTTTTCAAAGAATCCCATCTTTGGAGACTTAATAACAACAAAGCAATACAATTTTTACAATTAAAAATTCTTAAAATAAATAACAAGCTTTGGCTTGGAAACAAGTTTCAACTTGATAAATGCAAACTTAAACCATTTGCTGATAAAGGCTTATTTTATTGATTTATTTTATCGCTATCAGTATTAGAGTTGAGAACTAAAGTTTCCGTAAGATTACGTATTATACCTATATTATTAGAATGCCCAGAAATACGTATTTGTGTAGTATTTCTTGAAATTTTGCTTTGAATAATTTCTTGGCTGATATGTTATTAATACAAACAAATTAGAAATTAAACTGCTAAAATTGCAGCAAATTAGAAGATGGGCACAACACCCAACAAGCCAAAATATCTACAATCTGCTTGTCAATTCATCTTCCAAACCGAGAAAGCACATATTAATTTTTTAACACCGAATGAAGTTATTGAAATCAAATCACATTCTTCAAATTCCAGGTGATGTCAAAAGTTATTTATTATTATTATATATATAATCTTCATGTCATTTTTATTTCATTTTTAAGAAATTTCAATGTGAGAATCTTGAAGAACTCGAAAATTATATTAAAGGACTTTTCATCAAAACAGAATAGTACAAAAACATTTTATATACTACTGACTATGTTCTATGGAATTTTTAACTGATATGGAAAAATTAAAATCAAATGAAGGGAGCTATATTGTGTGTATAATCATACTATTCGTTATTTTAATTACTCATTCGTGGCATGTCTTAATTTCCATATCACCAATTAATTCATAATTGTTGGTTTTTTATAGGATTAGCAAAGTCTTACTGTGGTCAAACTCCAGGTTATATGCTCCACAATCAAAAAACTACTCGTGCACCTGCCTTTATAGAAGTGACAAATCTTGAGCGTTAAGATGAAAGACTCCAAAATTAATTAGGATATATGTGTTTATAAGCTTCAATATTCAGGAATTTATTTATTGGTTGAAGTAACTGACTGCACAATTACAGGGTCTGTTCGTGAGCTAGAGCTCATTACAAAGTATTTGTCTTTTGCTGTTGTTATTTAATTTTGTGGAAAATCCAATAGTAATATATAGATAATGGATATAGTACTCAAATCAAACTTTCTTCCCATCCGCTCACACCCTTTAATAAATTTATTTTATTAACAAATATGTAAATGTATAAGATTCCATCCATATTATTTTTCCTTCTTCTTGATAATCTCATAAATCATAAATCTCGTAATGATTATTTCTTTAGATATTCCTTAATAATTTTTGGCATTTAAAAAACTATTTTCACCTTGTTCTTTTTTCAACACAACTAAACATAATAATAAGAAAATACCGGCGAAAAATTATGAAATTCTGAAATTTAGAAAAAAAAAGGTGTAGCATTATTTATCTGATCAAATTTTTTGAATTACTGGGCAGAAAATTATGGTAATTATTGTTTATTCAAATTTAACACAACCGTGATTTTTGAAGCTTTATGTTTATCATATATAAGAAAGTTTAATCCATTGTGATTTACATAATAGCAACATATTAATACAAAGGAGGCTACAGAGTTAAAATTATGTGAACTAGTTCATCAAATAAAATCTATGATATGTTGCGCTTGAAGTTTTTCAAGGGGGAAGAAACAAAAGAATCAGATGTTTATAATGTTGGGATGCCAATGTGGGAAAAATTTGCAAGACATCCACCATTTTGATGATAGGGCACATAATGACAGTTTAACTTTGAATACATTTAATGGAATCAAATCATCGATTCTATCAAATATGCCCGATGATTGCATACAAATGATGCAAAAGTATTCCATATAAAATACCAACTATTAAAGAGATCTTTGTGAATTTGCTGATAATAAATTAGTAGAGGAATTCTATAAACACGCAATTTTAAAAAGCAATGCTAATTCATTTAAAAGAACATTCAATTGATATTAAACAAAATAGTGATAATGTGATTTCATAACAAATATACATCATTCAAGTAAAGTTGCCGAAATATTGATCTTATCAAATGTGAATTTAATTTCATTATTTATGATTTTATTACTAATATTACTAATAATATTTTATTCTTTAACTGATTAATTAATATATTAGACTCTTCTAGTAATGGTAGCAAAAAAAAAAAATGTTGAAAGAATTGATGAATTTGGTGGAAATTTCAATCAACAATTAATTAAATTATCAAATTTGATTTTTATTTATATTTAATGCATTTTAATTTTTTTTTCAAATCAGGAAGTAAAAAAAATCAAGAAATGAAAGAAATGACAACAATTATATAATGAATAACCTTTCAAATGACACATGTATTATTTATATGTATCCATTAATTAATTGAATATGATAATAACTGTTAATAATATTGTTTTTTAGCAAATTACAAAGAAATATTACAAATGATTATTAAATTATTATATCATATATATATATATATATATATATATATGGATGTTTATAAAAGGTATCCTTTTTGCCAAATTATTTTCTATTTCATTTTTTATCTAGTGAAATTTTTTTCCAATCCTTGCCATGCCTCCATATAATCTTCATCTTGTTCAGAAGATAAACCCCATGGAGTTACACCTAGCATTAAAGAAGATTCAAACATAAAGGCTATAATATTTTATATTTGATTAATATAATCAGATCGATGAGAATTATATATATACATATATATGAAGTTTATGAATATAAAAATATAAAAACATACACATAGTACCATCGGCAACACGAGCAGGTTTAAGATCTGCATTGATTGCATTTCTAAAAGTAGTCGTGTCAGGACCATGTGGAGTCATCTGACTGTGGAGACTATTATAAAACAGTTAGATATATTGATTTATAACTTTCTAAAAAAGAAAAAATTATATATACCTTCCACCACCAGGAAGAAAATCAGTCTTTGCTTCATAGCTACCAACAATCAATCCCATAAATTCTGACATACAATTTCGATGAAAATATGGAGGCCTAAACTTTTTTTTTTTTACAAAAACAATAATGGTTTCAATAAAATTTGTTTCAATCATATTTTTTAAAAATAAATTTTCAACTATATTTATAAAATTATTTTTACAGTATGTTCTTGTACAGCCCATCTAGGAGGAAAAATAACAAAATCAGCAATTGCAGTTCCAGGATAAGCAGATTTTGAAGTTAATACTGTAAATATAGATGGATCCTAAAAACAATTATTAAATAGATTTTAATATTTAATATTTAATATTTAATATTTAATATAAAATGCTTATATTGTTACCATGTGATCAAAAGAAACAGAATTTATAGTAGCAAATTTTTTAAGATCATATTTATAAGGAACATAATTTCCATGCCATGCCACTACATCAAATGGCGAATGATTCTAAATTAATAATATTATAAGCTTCATATCATTCGTAGAATTCACATATATTAAAATCAAAAGAATAAATAATTTAAAGATTACTTGTTTAGCAAGAAATAACTGTCCTGCATATTTATTTAATATGTTATAATCACATTCCAAATCTTCAAATTTTGCAACAGGGGTTAAAAAATCACGTGGACTTGCCAAACCATTTGCGCCTAACAATTGATTGATTGATTTTGAATAATAAAAATTACTTTAAAATCAATAACCATTTGACATTTTTACCTATTGGGCCCAAATCCGGTAATTCAAAATGATTTCCAAATACTTCAAGAATATATCCACGACTTTATTTAAATCATTATTTAGACAATATAAATGAAATTATTGATAATAAGAAAGAGACGATTTGATGACATTACCTAGGACCATCAGGTAAATTCACAGAAAATTTAATACCACGTGGAATTACAACAATTTCCTGAGTTGAAACCATTATAAGACCAAATTCTGTTTTAATATCAAGTTTACCATGTTGAGGAACTATTGAATAATTAAACCAATCAATAATTTGTATATAGTTATTAACTTCAACGATAATCATATAATAATTTATTTTACCAATTAAAAAGTCCCCATCACTATTATAAAAAGCATCATTGTCCATATTTGTATTAGCATTATAAATATGTATTGCCAACCCATTTTTAGTGGTAGGATTACCAGAACCAGCCAAAGTATTTAGACCATAAACAAAATTGATTTTTTCTTTTAAAGATTGGACATTATTATCATTGAAAGGTTTCCAACGAATTTGATTTGGAATATACTCAATTTCATCTTTGTAAAAATCGCCTTTAATATTATAAGTTTTTGGATCAAGCTTAGTGAATGGTTGATGGCATACTGAAGGTCTTATACGGTAAAGCCAACTTGTTTTTTTAAAAAAAAATATAAATAAAAGTAAAAATAAAAAAAATTCTAATTATTATGATGATGACGATGATACCTTCGTTGGTTGTGATTTCTATCAACTGTGAATGCTGTCCCTGATAATTGTTCTGCATATAAACCATAAGGACATTTCTGTGGATTATTTTGACCTTTATTAGAAAAAATAAATAATAGAGTTTAAGATATTAATAATATAAAGTTTTCTTGTATTAATTAATAATTATACTTTTTGGTAAGGCATCAGTTAATGCCTCGGTGCTGAAATGGTTTCCGAACCCGCTCATATATATATAAGGATCAATTTGTTCCATTTTTAAAAAAAAATGCTGAATCGGAAAATTAATGTTACCATTCTGATTCTTATATGTCAAAATCAACAAGGTTTTAATCATGTGACTCATGTAAAATTCAACTGCGTTTATATTACAAGTTTCATATTTAGTTAGTAGTATAGATGGGCGTCTAAATTGTTTTTGGGGTTGTCTAAGTCAAAATAGTATATATTTAGACAAAAATGTCTAAATGTCTAAATTAATATAAATAGTAATGATTTGCTTTAAATACAACTAAAAGTCACGTGTATATACACAAAATACTTGAATTAGAAATGAATGAAATAACAAGAATGAGAATATCATGCATAAAGAAAATAACTTTGATGCAAAGCACTCTAGCATCCTTTCATAAAATAGACTATTTCGTCAAATAGTGCATTGATTGAGTAGTTCGATGAATTATTACAAAAAGCATATATAGACCAAAAAATCGCGTGATTTAATATATTATGGGAAACAAACGGTATGTTTTCATTTCAAAATCAAACATGCTTGAAAATTGAGAGGAAAAGAAATTCTTTTAGCAATATAGCTTTTTTTTAGATTTAACGTCAGCAATCTTAATTTTAATTATTATCTTGCAATTACAATAAATCATTCAACAATTGAAAGTTTGATTTGTTAAAGAAGGTAAGATTAGACAATTTACTATGTGATAAATATTGGACAGTTGGTATTATGATAATTTCATATGGATGTTGTAGATGTAATGTAGAAAGGGGTTAAATTAATGAAATTCCTCATATTAATCAAACAAAACATTTTAATTATTCATTTATAAAAACGCAAAATATATTAACTATTGAACCTGAGTATGTTAATGGCAATTCATTATAATGTAATGACAAATGTTGGTTATTAATTTAATAAATATTATTTTATTAGAAAAAATCATTGTTACTAATGATATCATTTGACATATCATTTAGTATTAAACCACTCTAATGATTGAAATTTGGCTTATTTAAGCAAACTAACAGTAATATAGTAATATCAACAGCAACAAAATCCTTGTCACTCTTAATAAAATAACATTTTAAATTATTTATGATAAACTTGGTTCTTTATTTTCCACCCATTACATAAATTTCTGAAAACAATGATACCGATATACTCTTACTTGTGCGTTTAGCAAGCGTAACAATAAGACCTTATTAATATGCAAGACTAATGACAATTGGCAAGCTTTTCCAAATATTTATGTCGATTTACTACTACTTTTTTCACATCTTTTGTTAAAAGTTTTCAATCCATTACTATTAATTTCTTATACTCAATCAAAGCTATTTTTTGAATATTTTATTTGAGAAAAATCAAATTTCAAGATGTTCAAGATTTCCGAGGAACTTGCTCTACTCAATGCTACATATGCTTGGCCTTTGGCAAAATATGTTCTCATCAATAGATATGGTTATATGAGGTAAGGTCAACATTCATAGATACCTAAAGTTGATATGATATAATGTTAATATATTTGTTTCGAGATTGTTTGCTTTGGTAACTTCATTCTAGGTCCTTTTCATCAGACACATCCTAATTTATTATCCTCGCTAATGTGTGTGTCAGTGGATACAATAGACTGAGGGCTTGTGGTAGTTTCTCATGGTCACCAGTACTAACACCAACATTATTATCATCAATACGATCACCATTACTATTACTGCTACCATTGATGCAGTTGCTGTTGCTATTATTGTCGTTGTCGATGTCATTGTCATTATCGTTGTTGTTATTATTATTGTCGTCGTTATAATCTTTATTATTAACGGTATCATCATCATTATTATCAACAAAAAAACATTGGTCAATTGTATTAATGTTAGCTAAAAAGCAAATGAGAGAAATTTAACATTATAAAAAAATCAAAACAAATCTCGGTTGTTGAGATCGCTATAAAGCGAACCGCCGTACAGTCTGTATGATATTACCAGTCTGAAACTCTTTTTCTTGGTCACCTTCACAAAATATCTTAATCAAATTCGATCCTGAAAATTGTTCCTTGATCAACTAATTGTAATGATTTATGTAAACGAAACCAGTAAAAATAGTACATATTATTACATTATTGCTATTAGTATTAGATTATCGGATGGTTTTTTAAATTAAATTTTCATTGAATTTTCATTGCCCTCTTTATTTATTATAACAAATATTCTCTGTTAAGAAAAATTTACCCCCCCCCAAATTTGTATAAATTTGTTATATTTGTTATAAAAAGTACAGGTTACTCTTATATAAAGGTTCCCTAATCAATCATGAAACAAACAAGTTCGGACATACTTTTTTTCATCTATTGCTCTAAAATCTAGAACTGATGAATTCGGATAACTTTTTTTTCATCTATTACTATTACCTTACTAGTCGTACGACATATTCCGTTGACTTTCTTCATATGTGAAAATAAATTTGAAATTCGCGTCATATGAAGTTTTTTTATAAATTCAAAATTCGTCGTTAAGAGTAAAATAAATGAATTCCTTTTCATATTAAAAGATCTTATCCACGGCTATTCAAAAATGGTGTTGCCTTTTCACTTCAAACTCCATATTATTTCTCAATATCGCTTTAAAAGACTTGGTAGTAACAGACAAGGTGTGGAATGCTTTAAACTTCCACATAGTTATTATTTATTGGTAAATAAGTTTTAGAGAGGCTCACGAAAAACTATATTATATTATTTATTAACCCATTAGCAATCCGGGAGGTTTGATTGTCTCGACGGTTAATGCTAATATTACAATTTTATTATCCACAACAAAAGTTGAAATTATTCATGACCAATAAAATATATTTCAACTATCCAAATTATTTCGGATTTTATCGAAAAGTTGAAATAGTTTCATTTCGACTTCATGTGTAGAAATAATACCTTTTACTATAGAGTTTTTTGAAGAATTGAAATTTAAGGTAGAATATACATTACGCAAATTTTACTATGATATGGCGAATAAATTTTTTTTATCAAAAAAATAAAGTACTGTAGATCTACGTTTGTTAGACTTCTGGAGTTCTAAGATTTAATTTGATATAAAAAACTTATTATTAATAATAAGAATAAATCAATGATATAATTATAATATAAATACTTACCTATGCCATCTACGGAATAACTTTGATCATAAAAGAGATCACGGAAAATGTCAAAAAATAAACCATTATTATTATGTTTATGTGTTTCGGAACGATTTAATTCCCAATAACTCGAATCAAGATTAAAATAATAAAACAATTATATTTAGTCAAATCCATTATAGTCAAAGTCATTTCAACGAATTATAATTAATTTGTAAGAATCTCTAGTGTAATAAATTTTGAATGCGACTTTCTTATGTGAAACGTATATTCATTGAAACGAGGTTTGATCATGTAGACTTTGATAAATCAAAACTCGCATTTCTTCGACAGTTTTCGAAAAAATGTCATTATCATTGGGCCGAAGATAAATTGTCGTCTTTATACCATAACTTTAAGTTTTCTTTTGCTCCTTCAAAAGCTTCGATTTCTTTATTTCACCCATCATTTGGTTTCCGATTTTCTTGGAAGAAACAAGATCGTCTAATGAACAATTAACTCGTTGTAGGGTGGATTATTATATTAAGTCAAGAACTCTGATTTTGATCAAATCGCTAAAATATTATCATTATCATTATCATTATTGGATTATTGATGGATATAAACAACAAAAATACAAAATCACAATAGAGGTTGGAATCGTCCATAAAATTTTTAGTCGACTATTAATTGGTCAAAAAATTCTTTAGTCGACTATTAGTTGATTATTTTAGTTGATTATTTTTAGTTGATTATTTAGTCGATTATTTTAGTCGACCAAATTTTTTTTTTATAATAATAATATTTCGTTTTATTTTTTAATCTGCAAATTACGAATTTATTCCCATTTGAATCTTTCACTTTTTCAAAATACTTCCACACAAAACTATGTGTTACGATTCGTTTTTTTAAAGGTATTCTAGAACCACCGCTTAAATCATTGAAACTTGAATATTGGACCTTGTATTGGAGGTGTTTATTCATTCACATGTAAAATTATCATCAACAACACATTACTATTGTCGTCATCATCATATTGATGGTATTGATAAAAAATTTCCATTTTGAATGACAAAACGCAAAAATCGTAATTGGTCAGACAACGACAATATTAGCAAATATTAGTATTAGTATTAGTATTAGTATTAAGATTAGTATTGGTATTGGTATTAGTATTAGTATTAGTAGTATTAGTAGTATTAGTAGTCGACTAATTGGTCGATTAAATTAGTCGATTCCAACCTCTAAATCACAATCAAAATAATCACCGTTATTTAGCATCGTTATATATAGATAACAAGATATCTACCACTCGGGAGTTTTAAATCCTATCATTAATCGCACGTGACACTTTGCTAGACAGCTATCTAAAAAAATAAATAACAACATACACTCCAAACAATGGAACATCTGCGGTTGTAATAGTATATTCGATGTGGAATTAGTTGTTTTTTGCATCTTTATAGAAATCCTCAGTCAAATATTAGTTGATCAAAGATTTTTTTTTACTTGATAAATGGTAGATTATTCAAAAAAATCCCGTGATATTTTTTTAATTCATGTTCTATGTTACCTCCTTTTTTTCTTTTCCTTTAAAACCACTATTTAATCAAAGTAAATCAATTACTGGAGCCTAAAGCAAGGACTCGAAGCAAATGAATTATATCAGAAGTATTCATTGATTCATACGTAAAATTATCATCAACAAAACCATCATCATTTGAAATCGTCATTATTATAATTTTCCAGTGTTAATCTTTGTTCCACTAAGTTTTAATTAATATTATATAACTTGTAATTTTTTCAAATTGAATATTTTTAAAATTAAAAAAATTATATACATCGCAATGTAACAATGCGCATCTTGAAATAAGGTTGTGCAATGGTACCCGTTTTACATCGCAATGCAATTTTATAATTTAAGGAAAAAAAACAAGTATGTATAATTCTAATTTTTACAAATAAATAAATATATATAAATAAACATATACAATCAAACCTCGTTTCAACGGATTTATGGGACTGACCACCTAAATCCGTTGAAATAGAAACGAAACATCCGTTGAAACGAGATAATGATCGACAAGATCAACAGGAAAATTTTAATAATACCTAGGGGTATGGGGGACAACTCAATGTAACACATATAGATTTGTCAATTTCAAAACTGTCACCATATGGGACATTTCACAGCAAAAACCACCTCTCAGAAAAATAGATTATTTTGAGTAAACACATGTTCAAAATTTGTTACACAGAAAAAGAAAATTGCCCCCTAAAATTTTTTGATCATTGATTATCCCAAATTTAGTAAACAAGAAATTATAACATCCGAACTACGTAATGCTAAAAATTATAATAGCCCAAATTTTATAAATAAAATTAATTTATCAATTTTATAAGTATAAATATTGTACATAAGAATTTGCATGTGATGGATTTTTTGGATCAATTAAAAAAGTATATAGAAATAGAGTTATAAATACTGTTGATCATGTTGAAGAAGCTATAAATGATTCATCAAAAAATCATAATAATCAATCTATTAGATATAAAAATGGTATGGGATGGAAATGGTATGACTTTAGCTTACTATTTAATGACAATTTCAGAAAATTACCAAATATAAAAAAATACCATCATTTTCGCTTTAGTAGTAAGGATATTGGAAAAGTTTATGTTTCTGAAAAATCTGGTGGCTCGGAAATTTCTTTTAAACTTCTAAAGAATGCTAATTTTGATAAGGATGGTCAATTAAATATTATTGAGGTTGCTCCATTAACAGATGATAGAAAAAAATATTTGTTTACAAAAATTCGCCAACATGTAGAAGACCCATTTAAAGATATTCTTTGTCCAGAACCTAATATTTATTGATTTTATTTTAATGTATATTAATATTAATATGTATGTATTTTTTAAAAAAATTTATTTTTAAAATTTTAAATTATTGCGTGTAACAATAAAATGGGGTGCGCAGATCAATTTATTATTTTGTGCAAATTACTTTAAAGAAGGTGTCCATTGCAAATTCCCCGTTTTTTTATTAAGCAAATATGGTCTAATATTTTCACCAATTATAATTTATATATTATAGATCAATATTATGTAAAAAGCTCAATTTTGGTCAGATGACCCCAGAGGTGGTTTTTGCTGTGAAACGTCCCATATACTGTGCGACATCAATGGGGCTGTGTAATAAATGTTATTTTATTTTTTTCATTTTTTTAAAATTTGACATTATTGGTCGGTTAACATGTGTACCACTCATCGACCCCTCAGCATTTTTTACACATGATTTTTATTATATATATATAGTAAAATCACATATAAAATCTATTTTTAGAAAAAAATTTTCCTAGTCCACATATCTGATCATAAGCAATTCGCCGTGTAACCTTATGATTACACAATTTTTTTTTTATTAAAATGTTGTTATCTATTGATATCTATTGGCTGATTTTTATGGTTGCATTATCCCAACTGAATTTCTATTCATAAAAATAACTTTCTTTATACACTGATCATAAGAATAATTACACCAAAAATTTCGTTTAATACTATATACATATCTACCAATAAAGACATGTTGACTTCTGCTCATGAAACTGAGGAAGGTAAGTTTATTTTAGCACACTCTATTTTGCATCTCAGTGATTATTAAGTTTTTTCCATTTTTCCTGCTAGGAATCCCAGTAGATGATCCTGATTTTTTTACTTTGGACCGCAAGTGGTCTTTGTTAAATTTTTTGCTATTTCGACAACAATGTACTGATTTCCGTGCCGACAGATGTGGAGAACACAACCGATATGTTCGTAGCCTCGCAAGTATTATCAGCTATGAACAAGCATCCACAGAATTGATTGAACGGGCTAGCGACGCGCTTAGTTTGGTACAAGTTAAGTGTTACCTCTTGATATATTTTGTTGGCAGTGAACGGATCTGAAGGGGCAATAGCCTTTTTGGATGGGGTTGCGACCTGCGTTCAACCACCTAACATCCCTGATCACGATTGGGGATGCATAGTTGCGACTCAGGTGGTTCCGTCCTGCTGAAATGTGTTCAACCACCCAAAATTCCCGATTGTGATTGGGAATTCATGAGTTGTGACTCGGGTGGCTGTTTTGCACATTTGATGGGTTTCATCAACCACCCGGCACCCCTGATTGCGATTGGGAGTGTGTGAGTTGCGACTCGGGTGGCTATGTTTCTCATTGAGTTGGTTTATTTTTTTTTGTTGCTAAATATTTTGTTAATAGAAGGAAAAAAAGTCACCCTTAATTAATGACTTCTGGAAGGCAATTACGTTGGTGTAAAAAAGGAAATTGGTAGATGCAATTGAACGCTCAGTTTTGCTGGTACGGAATACTGATCTGTTAATATAACAAGGCACATAATGTGATGTAAACACTAACTTGTCTATTGTAACAGGATGAACTCACTACAGCCACTATATACTCGACCTTCCAACATGATAGGCAGGAACAATTAGTTCACGAGAAAATTACGAGACGTTTAGAGGATATAGATGATGATCGCTCGTACAAATGTCAATGTGGGCAGAGCGAGCTACGAACTTCGGAAAATAAGGTGTTGTATTTTTCATTGTTTTGGATGGCTATAAGAAAGTTCAGGATATAATCCAGTGTTCAACGTGCAAAAATGGTTTCTCGCCTTTTCTTATCTTGCTGATGTGTTTATCAGAAGGATTATCCAAAAGAAAGCGAAACAGAAATTGTTAATACCGAGCAAAACTCAGAGGAAAGTGATACAAAAGTGATTAATGCCAAACAAAATTCAGAGGAAAAGGATGAGGTAGGTTTCCATAAATGATTAATTACACATCCGAAAATACTTTTCTAATCTGGAATATGTTGTTTTTTTTATGACTTTCCTTAGGAAGAACATACGAGAAGGTATAATCTTAGAAAACAAGAAAGATTTAATTATGCTGAGATCTCTGATTCAGATATATATTATGTAATTATTCTTTTTACTATTTCACATAATTGAAAATTATACAATTCTCATTATTTTTATTATTTTTGAATTCATCAAGTATCAGACTTATGAACGTGAATTGATGCCCTGCCCTATAACTCGGAATCCTTTAATTATAACACCAAACAAACCAATTATAACAAGAACAACCTACAATCAAATTTCAACGCATATAATTTGTGCCTTCAACGCAACAGTACATCTTGTTAAGGAAACAACAGAAAAGACTTTATATGAAGAAATCGAAAAATTTCTCAGGATGAGAAACAAACTGATTTTAAAAAGTTCAATAACTAAAAAACTTGGTGTAATCTTCCAGACAGATTATTCAGAAATTATTACGAAAACAATGATAGAGACAGAAAATGAAAAAGATAGCGAAACAAGCGAGGAATCTAGGTTTCTTTTTTTTATAAGGCACACCTTACTAGATTTTGTTGCAATGTTCAAGTATCTATCACCTAAGGTTTTAGTTCGGGATATGTCTGAAAGATCATACATTGTTGAATGCCTTTCGCCGATTCTTCGTGCATTCAGAAATGCATTTCCCAATGTGAAATATGAGTGGATTGAAAAGGATGTCAAATCATTAAGAGATGCGAGCAATATGTTTATGATTGATGTGAGACCCCAAAAAGCTGATCTGCTAGTTTTGAGGTTAACAGATGCAACTGAAATTTTATATATTGAGGTGTCTGGGCCACCTTATAAACCCAACAAAAAACATACAGTCGGGGATGCAAAAAAATTACTCATGATAGCTATTTGTAATTTGTGCAGAATACTTTCAAATAACTTTGATTGTCCAATAGATGATGCCAAGAAAGTCAGGTCATACAGTATTCAAGCAATTGGAGACCGGTTAACTCTGTTTGCCATTTCCCTTGTTGATAAAAAAAAGTATTTAGCCGTAGAATTAGCTTCATGTGTAATTCCTTTTTCTTTTGAAGCTATCACATGCTATTCAAAAATCTTTAATTTTTTTGCGGTTATAAGGAATGAATTCATTGAACAAGAAAAACTTCAGAAAAAATTCGTTCTTTCATTCCTTCGGTTGGCGGTGATATTGAAGGTTTACGAGAATGGATACATTTACCTGATGATGATTTAACGCCTGCAACGGAAGATGATATAGATGAACTCTCTTTATATGGTACTCAATAAAATTAAGAATAGACTTTAATGTAATTTTTATAGTGAGCTATACAGTAAGTACAAATATATTGAAGAAAAAGCTTTATATTTTTATACAAAAAATAAAATATGGCATATTATAGATTTATTCAAATAATTTTTTAGCTATATTGAAGAGGAAGCATTATACTTTTTATACAAAAAAATAATAAAAAGTCATTTATTGTTTTATTAAATATATGGTATATGATGTTATATTATTATTTTATAGATATTACTGAACAAGAAGAAAAGACACTAAAAAAAAATTATAAAGCAAATTCAATAAAAATTAAATAATAATGTTTCAATTAAGGCTTTTAGAAGAACTAAGGATTTATTATTATGTTTATTTAAATTTATATTTTATGAATTAAAGATTTGGTTATTACATTAGAATTCAGTTCCATTCTTCCTAACGAAGCGTTGAGAGCCGAACTTTTGAGAAATCTGTATCCTTTGAAAGACTTGGAATAGGCAATGCTGCGGTTTTTATTGATCTTATACTAAGAACCGCATATGATTTTGTTATTATGCACTGCTCTAAGAATTTCATCTATATATATGTATATTTTCCTATACTCTTATCAATTTTTTAACTTTATATTTATCATATATATATTAAATAAACAATCATAACATCTCACTTATGAACGAAGTATGTCCGGTGTGCCCAGAAATCACAACCTACACATTATATTTCTCTTTTTAATGCCTATTAAAAAAAAACAAGTACAGTCAAACCTCGTCACAGCGG
Organism: Entrophospora sp. SA101; assembly: GCA_958430865.1. Lineage (NCBI taxonomy): Eukaryota > Fungi > Glomeromycota > Glomeromycetes > Entrophosporales > Entrophosporaceae > Entrophospora > Entrophospora sp. SA101. The sequence goes on along the minus strand of CAUDNR010004256.1, from coordinate 80,935 downwards.
ACCTCGCCACAGCGGATTTCTTGTTACAACGGATTTAAATATTGGCCCCTTTTTTTATTAATTAAAAATGTTTGCCA
>CAUDNR010004256.1:45380-80848 GCA_958430865.1 Entrophospora sp. SA101 | reverse complement strand
TCATTTTTGTAAAACCCATTTCTTGAATTGCTTTTTTTGTTGGCTCAGAAATGTCCAACGATTCAAAATCATGAGCGATTTCTTGATCTTTTACACTTTCTATATCTTATAAATAATAACATAACAGCAACAAGATAAATAAGTTATAAACCCTATTCAAACAAATTTAAATTTTGACATTTCAGTCTAACCATTGTATTTAATTTCAGGAACTTCGTTTTTACTATCGATTATATTCGATTCATTGAATTCATCATCATTATCTGTCTCATCAGAATCATCATCTTTAATTTTTTGTCTCTTTTTATTATTATTATCATTTTCCTCATGTCTTTCATGGATTTTTTTTGAACGCTTAGTCATTTGTAAAATTTATAATATCAATATCGTGTAAGAAAAAATTTTTTTATTTTGGTTTACATAAAATGATCTGCACACATCTGACAATCTTTTAATATTAATATTAAGAGTTCACAAGAAATCTTTACAGTATAATTTAATAATGGCAATAATAATGGTAATGATTAATTAAATGTCGTTTTAAATAAAATATTTATATGCTTTCTGATTTAACTTACGTTGGTCTAGTCTGGATTAAAAGTTGTTGTTTCTATTTATCAATTATTTTTTAAAAAAAATTTTTTTAACGCGGGAAGAAAATGAATTAATTAAAATCTAGAAAAGTATATCAAACTCACCAAAGCCAATAGATGATTACGTTGGTCTGGTGGTAACATATCAATTTGTGCTTGAGGTAGATTTAGGACTTGTAATAATAACTATTGGATTAAATAATGTACATGTAAATTTATAAATAATACCGTATATATTTATACGCACATTTATAACAGATAAATATATATAATAAATAAATAATAACTGGTTTATATTTTATACTAACAGATTTTTGAGCTTCCTGCATTTGCAAATGATCTTTATTGAAAAAGAAGGTAAGTGATTAAGCACTACAAATATCTTTGTCATTCATCAATCGCACTGAAGATATATAAATAGCTTACTCATATTTCCTGCTGTTAAATTAGCAACAGCCTGTGAATGATTAACCATTCCAGCATTTATTGCCGGCATACTGATAGCTTGTTGCATTGGGGGCAGATGCATTCGTGGTTGTTGAATAGGCGAAGATTGCCGAATAGATGAAGGCTGTTGCATATGTGATTGTTGAGGAATTGGGGCGAACGAGATCGATTGATGTTGATGAGGAATTGATGGTGATGGAATCTTGGGAATAGACTGAGGACCATAATTGGATAGGACTGATTGAGGCATAGGTTGACCTTGTGAAGCGCTTTGATGTATTATACTCTAAAATTAACATAATGATTAGTAATTATTTCGATAAACTCCATCTATTATTATTATTATTAACAACATACTGCCAATATATTTTGATCGACAATATTCTGATCTAACATTATCAAAAATAATGCATAGCAAAGTTGAGGATTTTGTGACAATAATGAACGAGCTTGATTTGCATCAGTTTGTATATACAACTAATGAACGATGTTTGTGAAAAAACAATTGATTAAGTGAATTTATATTGAAAAAGCTTCTCAATGGAAAAAGGAATGGTTTGAACCTTCATGGTAGATAATATCTCGAGGAGTTGAGCTTTATTCATTGAATGTTTTATTGCTAGTGAAATGCTTTCAAGACTAGATTGCTGAGATGCACGTGTTTGATGAATGTTGGCATTAGGCCGGGATATCGGTGGTTGTTGTTGGTGACGGTGTTGATGTTGTTGGTAATGTTGTTGTAGTTGTTGATGTTGATGTTGTTGTTGTTGCAGTTGTTGATGTCTTTCTGAATTTGACCTATCATTTTGACGTGAGGAATTGTTTGCTGAATTGGAGGATGTAGTTGGCAGATCATTATCAGCATAATCGACTTTCAGTTGACGCCCTCCAATTTCAACGTTGTTTAAATTTCTTACTGCACTTTCTGCTGTCTCTGGGTCTTTTTCATTTTTATGATGTTGACGTTGAATTAGTCGGAAATCTTTTTTTGAAAAGGAGTTACTTATTAGATCTGAATGTCCACCTACCGTAATATTCACAAAATCCATATCCACGCGGTCTTCCATTCTCTTTGTCAAAAACAAGACTTTTTTAAATTTTTTTAAACAATCGGTTTATTATCGATTAAAATACCAAAACAAGCAAAATTATAATTTTAACGCGTAAAAAAAATTATTATTTGGCCTACCGAAAAGATACTATGGGCCCTACTTCTTTGAATACTTCGGTTATCTGTTCCTCTGTAAGATCATACGGTATATTTCCAACTTTGAGTAGAAACAAAAATTACGTATTTAACAACTGTTGACGTAAAAGATTGGCTAACCAATGATTAATATTAATATATTTCAATATTTAATAAAAAATTGCTTGCCAAAAATTACGCTGAGATTTCTTGTCGAGTTCATATTAAAATTTTTTTTATATAGAAAATTAATATTTAAGAGGTGATTATATGTTTTTTTAAAGATCCCGCCCGGCCAGTAAAAGATCTTCCCTATACCGCCGAGCTTGTCACATGGGCATTGACATTTCCTAATTTAGTCGTTTAATAAGATTCACGAATTATATTTTTAGTTGTAGATTTCATTTCTAAACTTGATATAACCAAGATGTCAGAACCAACAAAGGCCCAAATCGATGAGATATTTAAAAAACTAACAGCTCAAAGAGCAAATAAGGTAAAGAACAAAAAACGATTTAATTTTATAAAATTGGAATTATATAATTTATAAAATAAATAAATGAATATATATGTGTTGCATTCCATTAGATGTGCTTTGATTGCCAGGCCAATAGTCCATCCTGGTCAAGTGTTACATTTGGTATTTATCTTTGTTTAAATTGTTCTTCGGTACACAGAAATCTTGGTGTTCACATTAGTTTTGTAAGGTATTAAAGGAAAAATCATATATGTTATTTTAACTTGTTGAACAATTATATCAACATCAATATTTATTTGTTAATTTAAATTTATTTGACATAGATCAATATCTTTAGATTCTTGGACATGGGATCAATTAAGAATTATGAAGATAGGTGGTAATACAGCTGCATCAGAATATTTTGCTAAACATGGTAGTGGAGCTTCGTTCAAGAATAAAGATATAAATCTCAAGTATACCTCCAAAGTAGCATTAAAATATAAAGATGAATTAATCAAAAGAGCTAAAGAAGATGAACGAAAGTAATTATCATTTTTTGTTTTTTATTCAATAATTTCTTCCCAAAAAAAAATACCAGATTGCTTAATAAATATATATATATATACATATCTAACTTTAAATTCGCCCGATAAAAAAAAAAAAAAAAAGAAATTCTGAATTTACCATTGATAATAATCAGGAGGAACTACAATCATCAACTTCAAAAAAAAATGAAGATTTATTTTTAATTCCTGAAAAAGAAAAAGCTGTTAAAGAAGAAAAGATAATTACTAGCGTCAAGTCAACCGTTGTACCTGCCGTCAAAGTATCCACAAGTTCCAATGGAAGCAGCAGTAGTAGTAGCAGTAGCGTTGTAATAAAAACAACAACGTCCAGCCCACAAAAATCCAGTATCACTTCCAGAGGAAAAGGACCCAAGAAATCAAAAATGGGTTTAGGAGCAGTGAAGGTGGAAAAGATTGACATTGAACAGGCAGCACGAAAGGCTAAAGAAGAAGAGGAACTGGCAGCTCAGTTGGCCCAATCTTCAAATTATGAAGAGGAGATAAATTCAACTAAATCAGAAGATAAATGGTCTTATAGTTCTCGGCTAATGTATAACGATGAAGCTCAATCACCGACATCACAAAATTCTAGTAGACCAAGTGATGATATGGAAAGACTCGGAATGGGGTTAACAAAGTTAGGGTTTGGAACTGTTTCAACTCAAAATAAAAAAAATGTCGAAGAATCCGTCACGCCTCGATATGTTGGTTTTGGCTCCTCAAGTTCTAATAATTACAATGAACAAAGTCAAGATGGTTGGTAATTGTAATTATTAGTATATTTAGTGTCGTATTGAGCATTTTATTTATTGTTTATTTACATATACACACACACATATATATATACACACAATATGCATATTTATTTGATTTATTTTTCAACTTGTAGATTACAATAAATCAACCGATGGTGATTATGCACGACAAAAATTTGGAAATCAAAAATCAATTTCCTCAGATCAATATTTTGGACGGAATCACTATGATCCAGAATCATTATCTGCTTCGTCTGATCGTCTGAAGTTGTTTGAGGGAGCGACGTCAATTTCTTCAAGCCAATATTTTGGACGAGAGGATGATGAAGAAAGGTCAAGCGAAAGTTTAGATTTAAATGGAATAGAAGTCAATGCTCGTGATTTTGCAAGAAGGTTCATTGGTCAGGCATCAACTGATTACGAGACGATAAAAACAGTTGTTGAAAGAGGCAGTGAAAAATTAAAAGATTACATTTCAGACATTCAGGTTGGAAAATTTCTCATTTAATTAATTTCATATAAAAATCATTAAAAAAAAATAATGACCATTGCTAATATATTATTTATGCATGATTATAGAGTCGCGTTAATTATTAATTCAACTTCCTGACAAAGCAATCATTAAAAGTTCAGCCTTCATCAACTTATTTACTAACTTATTTTATAAGGCTTACGTTTATTTAATAATGAGTAATAAGTATTTATATTATCTAGATATGCATCTGGATATATTTATATTTTCTCAAATTGTATTTTAACTTACAAATCCATAAATTCATAAAAATAAAAAAAAAATAGAACTTTTTTCAATAAAAAATATCCTACCGTACCATTACTTTAAAGCAATGACCACCAAGTTTACCCAAACTATTATCGCTATATATTGGCTTATTTATTAATAGTGCTGCGATTAAAACACGATATCTCTTATTTGAGATGTTGTGAGAACATTTAAATCTCAAAAGTAATTCTCATTACCAAAGCAAGGTTTATTATTTAATTAACACGAAATACTCCAAGTTCTGCGCGTGGAATAAATTTATTAAGTAGTTATGAAGGTAAATTATTATTGATTTCTTGATAAAGCAATAAATATATTTTTATTCGGAACGATCGATTAAACGATGTAGCAGAAAAATGCGTTTATTGAATCGCTGTTGCAAATTCAGGCACATGCTTTCCATTTAAAGTTAGTACAATGCACGGAAACGAATCATTCATCGACACTGGACTATGAAGTGAAGTAATAATTAATCAAATCAATTAATTAATTGTAACGTCTGCATGCATCATTTGATAATAATGTAAGTAATAGCCATAAATTCCGATACGTTGGCCTTTCCGCAAACATTAATTTTAACTTTTCCAATTAAAATGAAATTGACTTTTTGGACGTAGTAATAATAGTAAATTGTAGGTAATAAATAGTAATAGCAACAGTAATTTCAGAAGGTGTGTAAATAATGTGATTACTTATTTCACATGTATGTATATTAATCTGGGGACCCTTCTGTTCATTATGTAAACAATGTATACATTTTTATTTAGGATATTGGAATTATTTTTATTCATTCACTTTTATAAATAATAAAACAAATAATGACTAGTAGTGACGCTAATAGTAGAAAACAACGCATAAAATGGGGTGAAGGTGCTACACTCGCCTTATTAGATTTTTTACGTGAAAACAAAGATGAGCTAAGTCAGTTGAAAAGTACACGGGGTGGATCTAAGCCGGACGCGGACTTGTGGAATAGAGCTTCAGATTATCTTTGCAACTTGAATCATAATGTTAACAATATTCAAGCTTTTACTAAATGGAAGAATCTTCTTGACAATTACAAGGTAGAAATAACTTTATTATTGTTTATTGTTAGTGTTGTCCTTTATTAGAATTAATTAATGTTAACACTAATTATTTGTTTTTTTTTAAAACAATAAATAATCTTGGAATAGAGTCAACGTAGTAAATCTGCGACAATTGAAAATAGTAATCATGACGAAATTGTAAATAATAGTAATACTAGTAATAATAATAGTAGTAGTAATAATAATAATAATAATAGTAATAGCGATAGTAATAATAATAATCATAATAATAATAATAATAATAAAAATAATAATAGTGTTAGCTCCATTGTCATATCATATCAAGCACAGATTGAAGATATTATTAGTAAACAAGGATCATCAATGTCTTTAGCGTCAAATTCAATTCTTGTTGGTTCAGCTTTGAATAATAACAGATACAAAAAATCAAGAGAACCAGCTAATAGTAATAATAATAATAGTAGTAGTAGTAGTAATAATAATAGTAATAATAATAATGCTGGTGGTAGTAGTAGTAATAGTAGTAATAATAATAATAATAATAGCAAACATCTACTGCCATGTATTACAGGTAATTTTGGATGGACAACTAGCAATATTGTTTTTGAATGGAATTTAAATGATCAAGCCTATATAATTGACCATATTCTACTAAAAATATCAAAGACATGGTATTCACCGTTTATAGATTATCTATGTAAAGTGGATAGGTGGCAAAGAAATTCTTGGATGATTATTTCAACGACCATTGCCAGTGCTAGTAGTAACTATTATGGTGGCGGTTTTGATGGAAATGGTGGGATTTTTTTAAATGTTATAGAGAATTGTCTGGTTGGATTCAAATATTTATACGACTTCCATTGGAACTTGATGGATGATGATTTGTTGGGATTGTATAATGAGAAAGGTGTATTTTTATTAGCGTCAGAATGTGGCGTGTTTATTATAATATTAGTGAAACCACAAGTTGGTAGTAGCAATAGTAGTCGTAGTAGAAAGATAAGAAAGAGCATGATGAATAAGAACGCGAGAAAGAGAAAGACGATGGTAAGTGAAGGAGAAGATGACGAAGTGGAAATGAATATGGATGAGGGTGAGGATAATAACGAAGAAGAAGAAGATTTGACAGAATATTATAATGGATTAGTTGAAGATTATAAAGCTTATGCAATTAAAAAACATGGAAATAAATTGTTGACGGTAATTGGTGCAACATTTGACAATTATAATTATTACGATGATGATGAGGAGGAAGAAGAAGAAGAAGAAATATATGAAGAAGAAGAAGAAGAGGAAGAAGAAGAAGATAACAGACAAGGATATAATAACAACACAAAGAATAATAAGAGTAGGAATAAAAAAGCAAGATTAATGATAGAAGATAATAAATACGTTGATCATATTAAATTTGTTAGTGAAACTGATTATTTGATTGCAAAGTCTGTTAAAAATTGGTATGAAAATAAAATTTCTCAATTATCATTTAAAGGTAAAAAAAGTTCTTTTTTACATTATTATATCATTATTTTGAAAAATCTCGGGGTAAAAAATTTTAAATTCATTTTTTTTTTAAAACTTTGTAGATTCGATAAAAATGTCGTCATCATCATCATATCCGTACATCCGTAAATATGCGCCGGCGACCACAACAGCATGGACACAAAAGCAAACAGAATTACAAGCAGGCTATTAATTATCGTCGATGAGACAAGATAATGATAAAAGATCGACAAAGATAAATAATAAAATAATAAATAATTTTTACTTTTTTAAATTTTATTTTAAATTTTTTGTATAAAACTTTTTTTGTATAATAAATAAAAAAGAAAAAAATAAGATTTTTGATTTGTTCGGATTCTCCGTTAAAGAGGAAAAACGTCAAAGAACGAATTATAATTATAATTAAGCATCGATTTACTTAAGTAATCGACGGCTGATTTGTTTGTTTGTTGATTTATTTATTCTATCGTTGAGATTAAAAAACGATATTATAATTTCGATCTCCGACTCTCGAATCGTGATTTGCTTATGCGCGACTTTCCCTTCATTTCCCCTCATTTTCCTTGCTTTGGACACAGATATTTTTAAGTTTGCGATACTAGTATGGTATTGGTTTACCGTATATAATGATTACATTTGGTCCGTGTGAATGTTTATTAATTTAATTTAATTAATTTAATTAATTAATTAATTAATAACTTAATTTAGAGAATAGTTTTTTTATATAGAGAATTTATTCACTTGTACCAATCATTCATTTTTACTATCGGCGAAATCGATACTTACTATTAGTTAGTTTATAACTCAGAAAAAAAATTTTTGCTTACAAAGAATAAATACATAAATATTTATCGTAAAAATGATAATGAATTGGAGAAAACAAATAATAATAATAAATAAATATAAAAAAATATAATTATTTGTTTTTCTTTTTTAGGCAATGAATTTAAAGTGAGCACGCGTATGCAACTTATCATATTAATAAAAAGCAAAGTATATAAATAATATATAATAAATAATCAATATTAATATAAATACAAATGCACAAAATATTTATATAATTCCAGGGATCAAAATCTTGGTTGTACTACTATCAAATGAGGTCCTCAAATTTTATTAACTGACTGATTATCGAAATCTTTTTTTTTTTGTTAGTCCAAAAACATGGCAATTTTTTCTTTCCACTCACGTTCAAGGACTAGTTTTTCATTAGCTAGACGAGGCCGGAAAACCATCTCTGTCTGGGTCACATAATGACATGGTTCCTTAAGTTATTATTCAAGCATTTTGTTTCTCATTAAAGGTCACTTCAAATGATGTGTAGGTTCGTATAGACGTTCTCACCAGTAATGGCAACTTTTCTCATCTAGAAACTGCTAAAGCCTTTTACAACATTGTCTAAAAAAAGGATTACATTTGGAGAGTTTTGTGTTTATTTTTTGGCCTTAATTAAATTGTGATTAGCGGTGGCAAAAACAACAATAAGTGAACCAGGGTCTATCTAAAAGAATGAAAGGGACGGTCGATAGCAGTAGCATTATTTTAATAGCTCTACGACCTAAGGATCAATCATGTCTTTCATTTTCCCAACGACGAGAAAAAATGGTTCTTTTTCACATAATTACACTCTGTATGGTAAACTTTTATTTTGGACTTTATTCATTCATCAAGAGACAATTTTAGAGTATCTGACAAATATGACACTATACATTCATTAGAAAAACTAGTAGTAAATATTCTATGTATATTGTAAAGAAGATTGACGTGAAATAAGCAAATAGTTAATGTAGCGTAGAATATTACATATAGATCATTATTCCCTGAAAGGAAAAATAGGCTGAATTACTGATATCTAAAATATTTTATATAACGATTATTTTGATGACAAAAATGAACAAAGTGTAAACATATTTATAGTTAGCGTGGGAAACAATATTACATTCGTTCATTATATAATTCAAATCCATTACATCGATTAGTCCTTCACGAGAAACAATTATTTGCAGTAACATCAAGGTTCGATTAAATAATCTGTGATAATATAACAGTTATATATATATATATATATAAATTTACAATGCAATCATGACTAATGATACATGCACAAACAAAAATGGAGAGCTACAAGAAAACGAGTCCGTTAGATGTAATTAAATATTTTTTTGCAAAATTCAGAATATATTATTAATAGTAACATTGATGTATGAAATTCTCCAATGCAAGGTTTTGGAATCATAATATAAAATCCTAAAGGTTTCAAATTGTCTTCAACGAATATAGAATCCAATTCCACTACTCTGGTCTTGGTCGAAGGTAGTGTTCCATGTCGCAATCCAAAAAAGGAAACAAAATGGTTGTAAAGGTGGTTGCAATCATTTTTATATGACGCAAAGATGGTAGCAACCATCATCAAAAGTTGCAGCCGGTATCCTTAGTCGAAGGTAATTCAAAACGAAGCTTTGCATTAAATAGCTTGGAAGTCGTAGGTCGTCGTCACTCACTGATCTCCGAACATTCATTATATAAACAGTTGTGTACATGTATACATATTTTTATCAATGCGGTTGAAATACACACAATCGTTAGGGTTCTAGATGATATTAATATGATAAGCTTCCAGTTCAATGTCCAATAATTCAAAGTTTTCATCTATTCAAATATGAAAAAGATCCTATTTGCTTGTCAGTATGTATGCTCGCATTAGAAAATTCAGAATCATCAACTACATATATATAATTCGCACTGCTGAGTCGTAAGTTGTTCATTTCGATTTAGGACATATGACATTCCCCAGAAACCATAATTAAAGAACTATTGAAGTATTGGCTTCGTGAATTATTAATTCGATACCTATGCACGATATACTTTACACCAGTTATAAAAAAAACTAGATATAAATAGCAATTCAATGCCATCCATTACCATAAAATAATGTTTTTGAATATAATAATGAGCGACGAAAAAAACTCCCATCTTGACATGTCCAAATAAAAATAATGGCTACTAGAGGAAAAAGACGACAATAAACTATTAGTGTAGATAGATAGTTTTGTGCTCTTTATTTCCCATGGTTACGGTCACGTACATTTTGAATAGAAGTCAAATTAGATTAGGCCCAGAAATAATCTTTCTAGACGACGATCAAAAATTTAAAAACATTTGATCAAACAAACATCAACGTTGGTAAGTAAATAGCTTTTATATATATTTTAGAAAATCGACAAAAAGAAGGTTAAGAAGATGAACTCTATTCGAAAGAAAGCGGTTAGCTAACCAATTCTCATTTGGAAGCACATTTTTCTATGATTCTCTTGTAATTTAAAAACAAGCAAACAAAAAACTTTTTTGTTTAACGGTTATGAAGCTGAAACAAGGGTCTTTTAGAGTCACAAGAAAATGAAAATAATTTTTGTTAATTATGTATGTATATTGATTTTTATTGTTTAAAATAAAGTATTTTGAATAATTCACTTTAAAAAGTACGAGTAATAAATGAATTAACACTTGGAGATAGATTAACAAATCAATGCACACAGTATGTACATGAATGAGTATTGTGTGATTGAATTTAGGAATTTATACTTATACTGTTAGTATGAGTAGATCTCATTTAGCCAATCACTAATTACAATAGAATAAATCCACGCTTCATCCTTTGTGTATGCAAATAAACAAATCTAAATTTTATTATATAATAATAATATATTAAATGTTGTATTAATTATTAATTATGTTACGTTATTTATACTCGCCCGTGTGATACAATAAAGTAAAATTTAAAAAAATTAAATATAGAAAAACTGACAATCACATGTCAAATTGGTGGTATGGTTATAAAAAACTCGGTTATAATAAATATCACGTCACGTCATTATTATCAAAGTTTAATTTTTTGTTTTTCTGTTATTGATTGATTTTTGATAATCTCACTTTTTTTTCTTAATAAAAAAATATTATTTATAATATAATATTAATGTACTTAAATAGAAAACCATTTTATTATTAAATTTTATATTTATATATCCTCCATTATGATATTTCTATTCTAAACAATCAATACGCAGACAATATAAACAAACGTCTGACTTACCTGTTTATTACCATTTTATTTATGAAAATGTTCCAAGATGATTAAAATTTATTATTTTTAACAAACAGATTATATAATGTCTTTCAATATAAAGATAGGATAGTTTGTTTTTGTATATAATATTTAATTGCCCATATATATATATTAATAGTAAAAATGGACAAAAAAGAAAACGGAAAACGATCCATTTATCATTAGGGGGTCGACTATTGCTGTAAACATGCTAGAACAGAATAGGCATCAATCACACTTCCTATAACATTGAACCAATACAAAAATGTAATCGCGGATGAATTCTTTAGACAAAACGAATCAATAACACAACACGGATTATGGCAAATCCGACAAAAATATGAACCAACATGATCACCACTCACGTTATTTGGATACAGCGTGTATATTAATACATATATATGTTATATGTTATGCGTAAAAATTAAATCTATGTGAATTTGCAATTCACGTGAAATTCAAATTAACCAATCAGAATTTCATATCCAATCACCCACCCAAAATTTTAATTATAAATTTCAATTTCACATACAACATACATATACACAAAAATGACTTTTTCTTCACAAAACATAACCGTAACATCAAAAACAAAAAAGCAATTTATCAAAATTATAATGTTAGCTATGATCAAAATAACAGATGAGGAGGATTTGATCGTCAGGATCTGAATTGCCAATTCTTCAAAGTTACACATAGCTTTTTAAAAACCTCTTTGGATGCAATGGGTTCATTCAAGTAAACCAATTGATTCTTACTGAGCATTGATTGATTTTTGAAAAAGCAATCACATGGATTAAAAAATCTACAAATTTTATTAATACAAAGATTTAAAAATTGAAAACGGCAAAAAAAAATTTGAATCTAAAAAAGGTGGCGGGCGATGATGATGAAACTGATATTGACACGATTGATAAACTGTACAATTAGAAAAAACACAAGGTTTCCCATAAAAACCCGTAAGGACGTACCAAAAAATTTATCAAACAGATAAACTCCAGCTGAATAAAGAACTATCAATGGGTGGATGATGTGACTTGGCTTGGGCCATTACTGTCAAATATTCGACTTTATTTTATAATGTTAAAATTAGTCATAAATTTTAAGCAAAGCCCCTATGATTTATTTGTATGACTAATTGTGAAGACAAACAACAATAACACCAACAGAAGAGGAGAAGGAATTATTCCAAGATGCCTTGTGGCTATAATATAAGATTAAGAACTATTTAGCTCTTAAAACCGATAAATAAATCTGGAGAAAGAAAAAAGAAAGTGGATGATGATGGTGGTGGGTCATTCGTTGTATTAAACCAATCGATTAAATCAACCAGAAATGGTAGCTATTAAAGGATGAAAAAAGTTTATATGCAATACTCCTAAATGTAGGTAACAGACTAAGCCGTAAATATGCAGCAGCAGCAGCAACAACAACAACAACAACAACAACTACTACTACATACAAAAAATGGAAATTTAAACGATACGACTACAAGGCTTACAGTTTTTCTTTTGTGGATTATTTAATAAAGTAAACTGTTGCTTATTGGATCGAGTACAATCAATAACAACTTCTTATTTAGTTACCCATTCAAACAAAAAAAAATCGATGATCGTTAAATAGATTTATTTATTAGTGGAGAAGATTTTGTGTGGCAAAATGACGTTTATTAATTATGTATATCGGATAAACATCCAAGGGGAAAAATTGGACGAATAAAACAAGGCAATGATCCCGATTTTTACGATCCAAATAAATAATTGATTGATTTTAATAATAAATATTTATTATTTATTATTTTTTTTAAATTTTAATTTGAATCCCTGTAATTTTTGCATATTTGTGATAGACACCTCAAATGTAACGTGAATTTATTTTTTTGACTCTATTTTTGGGACGTGTTTTCTTTATCAACATTATATCCAAGACTTCTTTCGGCAAAATAGTTCAATTTCATTCATTAATATTTTTTTTCAAACTTACTAGAATGTGTAGATTGTAAACTTTTTCTATATGTATTGTTGATCAATTGGACTCGAGCCAAGGAGATTGACTTGCCAACTTTGTAAAACTTTAATTTTTAGATGTCTCCCTAATCCATTTTTTACCGCATGCATGAAAGAAGCAAGAATTGCCATCTTAAAGCAGACATCTTTCTTGTTCTCATTAAAATGAACTAGTTGAAGCGGCAAGTTGCGATTCTAATATGTTTCAATGTAATAACCAAGATTATTCATTCATTCATTCATTCATTCACTCATTCATTCATTTTTTATTCATTCATTTATTTATTTTTTTTTTTTTTTTTTGTTTCCATAACTTGCTTGTTTCATGTTGTAAATCAATGTTGTTGTAGTACTTAGTTTCGGGTATTTCCTGGGCTATCAGTTTTTTTAAACAAATTATAATGCTCTCATCATATTACTCTAAAAATACAATTATTAAAGCAAGTATAATGGATTTTTTCTCTTTCTATATATAACAAGTGGTTTAGCTAATTTGTACATGAGAATTAATTTAATAATCTTATTTTGCTCGGGTGATGTCTGGATTCACGGGTAAAACCGATCAAATCTTTTAAATATTAAGAAAGTAAAAGAAAAAAAAAAGGGGAAAATACGAAATAATAAAAAAAATACATTACACATCAAGGGAATTAACGAATTTCCTTTACCACAAATATAAAAGATTTCAAAAAGATGGTTTTTTAGAGAACATTAAAAAAGAAAAATTTTGCTTCCTTTTATTTTTACTAAAGTTCTAGATGCTCGGATAAGCTTTGAATGATATCTAGATATGTATAACTGTGTAATCAATAGGCTCCGGACATCCGGAACTGTATAATAATAATAATAATAATAATAATAATAATAATAATAATAATAATTTGAACACACACATTAAAGCAAAACAAAAACAAAACAAAAACAAACAAAAAACAAAAAAAAATTTTTAAATTAAATTAATTTATTTAAATATAAATCTAAATAAAAAATATAAATGCTCGGCAAAAAATATAAGGCAATAGTAATAATAATTAAATAATTAGAATAATAATATAATTAATTTCTTTATAAATAAGACGAGATTCACCATCGAATGATCAGAACAATCGTTTATTTAAACAATCGCCCAAATAACTTTTAAATAACAACAATCATTTATTTCATTTCATTACGACAATAATCCTTTCACATTCTACAATCTTTTTCTACCACTCACATTTTTTTCTTTGATAATAATATAATAATATAATGGGAAAAGCAAAGGCCTTTTTTAATCAGTTCACGAATAGAAGAAAATTTAGTTCTAAAAGTGAATCAAAAGAAGAAACGTCTCCTGGAATACCCGCATTCTTCCATACGGTGACGTTTCGAACAATGATGTCCAACCCCAGTGCCAACAAAAAGTACCCTTTACCGATGAGCAAGGAAGAAGAACTCAATTGGATCAATGATCAACATTATTTTCTTCGTCATATGTGGCAAGGGAATTTTTCGGCACCTATTAGCGATCTATTGACAATGGGGGGAGCTAAAGTCCTTTACGTTGGGTAAAATTATATAATTATATAATTAAAAATTTTTAACAAAAAAAAAAAAGAAAGATTTAATTAATTAGTTTTTTAAAAAATCTTATTTTATAGATTCGATTCAGAAAAATGGCTGTTGGATACGAGTAAAGAATATCCCAATACAAAATTTGTTGGCATAATCACAAAAGATTTTTATTCTTTAACTGATGATAACAGTGATTGTGAAGCCTTCTCCTTGACCAATGCTACCTTCTATAATATGAATTTATTGGATGGATTACCATTCTCTGATAATGAATTTGATCTAGTTTTTGTTAGGATGTATGATAATCCTTTTACAGAACAAGAGTGGGAACAAAATATCATCAAAGAAGTGGTCAGATTAACTAAGCGTGGTGGATGGCTCGAGTTGATGCCCACTGACAACAGAGTTTTTAATGCCGGACCCTCGTTTGAAAGATGGAATGAAGCAGGTATATATAATAATCATTTATTTTCATTGTTACCATATATTACTATGATGGTTATAATGATGATAACAAATAATTTTTTTACTTTCCCGCTTACAAAGTAATAGAAAGTTTAAAATTAAAAAATGTGATATGTGAAAAACTTCACATGTTCTTGGCCAACACAAATCAAATATCATCACACTCGCATCAGATAATGATAAGACCTGTAGGCAGCTGGGGAAGGGAATTTGGTGAACTTGGAGTCGCTTATTTCAAGGGATTATCGGCTAAGCTCAAATCAGAAGTCATTGGTCACCTTGACATGACAGAAGAGGAATATAATGTTATGATGACAAAAATGGAGGAAGAATTCAATTCTCTCAAAACGTATAGCTTCTCTCACAGATTTATTGCCCAGAAAAAATAGAAAATGAACTTTATTTTTCATTTTGTATTTTTAAATATGTATGTGTATATTATGCATTAAGTTTTGGTGATTTTTAAATATTAAGGGAAATTTTTATTAAGGTTTAAATATGATGTTAAGCTAGTATGTGTGTTATTATTATTCTCTCTAAGAATTGTAAATTATTATCATGTGAGCATTAAATAAAAATTTACATGTGTGTGTCCACAATAAATATGCAACGAAAATTATTATTTTGTATAACTATAACTGTATAATGTTGTTCAAAAACCGTTCAAACCGCTTAAACCGGTTTCACGAGACTAAACCAAACGAATCAAACTCCCCCATCCCTACTACTGGTACGTGAAAAGTCCGAGATCACCGTTACTGTGCCACCGCCATTTCTCTGCTTTTTTCGTTGCCTAACGTTTATTCTGCTTGATAAACAACAAAATATTTAATTGTTAAAAGAGTAGAGAAATGTTTACAACTCATATATTTTATTTTTAAGAATAAATTGATTTGTAAAGAAAAGCTCCAACCTTTTCTATACAAAGAAGACATGGACTTGTACGCAGATTTAACCATTGACAAGAAAATTATGGCACACATACCTATTCAAGTGATCGCAAAAGAATATAACTCTGATATATTATAAAATTTTATGGTTTCAAGTCAATACCAAATTCAAATGTGATGGCAATTTTTGACTGATCAAGAAATTATATCAAAAGACAGTAATTGACTGTTGTAGATGTTATAAAAGGTCTAATATTGCCGGAATGAATAAACTTAATGCTATGGCATTGGAAAAGACGATCAATACTTTAAAATTAGTTTAGAGGCATACTTTAAAAAATTGGATGGCATTCAAAAACCCCAACGTTCCTTCTTACAACTTCTAATCCTGCCTGGCATTATAAAAGCCCAAGAGATTGTGAAAACTAAAAATAAGGATTTCTGAAGCCGTTAAAGATATTGAAACCATCATTTCTAATATTGTCACCTGCCTCTTGTGGATCTTAAACACCAAAATATATATTTGTCAGAACCATTACATGGCAACTTTATCACCTTTCTTAGGTTCTTCATGACCCTTTATTAGTTATGATGTTTGTTCTTTTTGATAAGTAATTCTTTCCTTTGATAATACCGTAATTTTTAGGGTCTGATCTCATACTTGTGCTTTTTTTTTATACAAGAATAATCTTATTTCATTCAAATAAAAACAAATATTATCACGTTATATGGGTAGTACAATCACTATGTGACCAGGGTTAAATATTAGTGGTCTTCAACTTTGCCGAAAACTTTAATATTAAAAAGAAAAAAGAGTCGCTAGATTTATTGATTTTATCGATATTATTATTATTGTATAACAGTGAAAAAAATATTTCTCCAGGATTCAGGGCATAATCAGGTTATTATTATATAAATGAATTATACAAATTATTATGTTTAGTCTTTGTGCATGTGTATGTCTATCTATCTTTACAAAAAAAATTTTTTTTAAAAAAAAAATCGACAAATGTTTACAAATATTTATTATTATTATTTATTGTTTATTATTGTTTGTTGTGATTTCTCACCCCTCTTTCGTTTTTTTTCTTGATAAATGCTCATTCATTCAATTATCGTACGCATATACACACAACAATGAGACCGATAATGACTTGTAATGACTTATTAACTACCAATTTTAGCAATAATTAATCATTTGACAACTAAATAAACGAGAATTCTTTGTTCTATCCATCTTTAATTTTCTTTTGACTTTCTTTACTTGTTTTTTTTTTTCTTGTATCTCATTTCACAAGAATTATAAGAAATGTGAAATTGATTGATTGATTGATTGAAAACCACATAATTTTAATAAATGTAAATATGAATGTAAATTTATTTTTTAATCAAGAAAAAGAAATTAACGACGACGTTGTTACGTGACGCGACGGACAGACAAAAAAAAGTTTTTAAAACATAAAAGCCCTTCGTGCAAGCCATTCAACACGAATATCTTTTAATTTTTGAAATGGAAAATCTTACTTTTTTATTATTTAGTTAGTTTATAAAATTTCACTATTTATTTTGGGTATATATCCTAATACTAAAATATACTACATTCCTTACTAATAACAGATTATATAATATTGAAATTTCATATCTGCAAGGGTGCGGAACAGTTGTACATTATAATGCTGTGATCCACCGAAACCAGTTTAATGTGGGGTTTAGAGTAGTGAGTGGTCTAGATTTAAGTTTAGGCTTAGTGTAGACCGAATAGTTTTGGGTCACAACATTGTATTATTTATATTATTTATATTATATGTTTCATCTTTCAAATAATTACCCAAAATGTGTGTGTATTTTGTATTGATTATGTCCAGTGATTGGTAAGATTCCTGACACGCAATTTTTTTTTTGATAAATTCTTGTAAAAAAAACATCTCACGGTCTCGCATGTAAGTTTAGAATTATTCCACCAATACTTTTTCTTTTCTATTCAACAGACTTTATAAACGCAATTTTTTATTCGTCAATAACTTGTTTCGTTATTATTATGGAGAAATAATTTTTCAAAGAATCCCATCTTTGGAGACTTAATAACAACAAAGCAATACAATTTTTACAATTAAAAATTCTTAAAATAAATAACAAGCTTTGGCTTGGAAACAAGTTTCAACTTGATAAATGCAAACTTAAACCATTTGCTGATAAAGGCTTATTTTATTGATTTATTTTATCGCTATCAGTATTAGAGTTGAGAACTAAAGTTTCCGTAAGATTACGTATTATACCTATATTATTAGAATGCCCAGAAATACGTATTTGTGTAGTATTTCTTGAAATTTTGCTTTGAATAATTTCTTGGCTGATATGTTATTAATACAAACAAATTAGAAATTAAACTGCTAAAATTGCAGCAAATTAGAAGATGGGCACAACACCCAACAAGCCAAAATATCTACAATCTGCTTGTCAATTCATCTTCCAAACCGAGAAAGCACATATTAATTTTTTAACACCGAATGAAGTTATTGAAATCAAATCACATTCTTCAAATTCCAGGTGATGTCAAAAGTTATTTATTATTATTATATATATAATCTTCATGTCATTTTTATTTCATTTTTAAGAAATTTCAATGTGAGAATCTTGAAGAACTCGAAAATTATATTAAAGGACTTTTCATCAAAACAGAATAGTACAAAAACATTTTATATACTACTGACTATGTTCTATGGAATTTTTAACTGATATGGAAAAATTAAAATCAAATGAAGGGAGCTATATTGTGTGTATAATCATACTATTCGTTATTTTAATTACTCATTCGTGGCATGTCTTAATTTCCATATCACCAATTAATTCATAATTGTTGGTTTTTTATAGGATTAGCAAAGTCTTACTGTGGTCAAACTCCAGGTTATATGCTCCACAATCAAAAAACTACTCGTGCACCTGCCTTTATAGAAGTGACAAATCTTGAGCGTTAAGATGAAAGACTCCAAAATTAATTAGGATATATGTGTTTATAAGCTTCAATATTCAGGAATTTATTTATTGGTTGAAGTAACTGACTGCACAATTACAGGGTCTGTTCGTGAGCTAGAGCTCATTACAAAGTATTTGTCTTTTGCTGTTGTTATTTAATTTTGTGGAAAATCCAATAGTAATATATAGATAATGGATATAGTACTCAAATCAAACTTTCTTCCCATCCGCTCACACCCTTTAATAAATTTATTTTATTAACAAATATGTAAATGTATAAGATTCCATCCATATTATTTTTCCTTCTTCTTGATAATCTCATAAATCATAAATCTCGTAATGATTATTTCTTTAGATATTCCTTAATAATTTTTGGCATTTAAAAAACTATTTTCACCTTGTTCTTTTTTCAACACAACTAAACATAATAATAAGAAAATACCGGCGAAAAATTATGAAATTCTGAAATTTAGAAAAAAAAAGGTGTAGCATTATTTATCTGATCAAATTTTTTGAATTACTGGGCAGAAAATTATGGTAATTATTGTTTATTCAAATTTAACACAACCGTGATTTTTGAAGCTTTATGTTTATCATATATAAGAAAGTTTAATCCATTGTGATTTACATAATAGCAACATATTAATACAAAGGAGGCTACAGAGTTAAAATTATGTGAACTAGTTCATCAAATAAAATCTATGATATGTTGCGCTTGAAGTTTTTCAAGGGGGAAGAAACAAAAGAATCAGATGTTTATAATGTTGGGATGCCAATGTGGGAAAAATTTGCAAGACATCCACCATTTTGATGATAGGGCACATAATGACAGTTTAACTTTGAATACATTTAATGGAATCAAATCATCGATTCTATCAAATATGCCCGATGATTGCATACAAATGATGCAAAAGTATTCCATATAAAATACCAACTATTAAAGAGATCTTTGTGAATTTGCTGATAATAAATTAGTAGAGGAATTCTATAAACACGCAATTTTAAAAAGCAATGCTAATTCATTTAAAAGAACATTCAATTGATATTAAACAAAATAGTGATAATGTGATTTCATAACAAATATACATCATTCAAGTAAAGTTGCCGAAATATTGATCTTATCAAATGTGAATTTAATTTCATTATTTATGATTTTATTACTAATATTACTAATAATATTTTATTCTTTAACTGATTAATTAATATATTAGACTCTTCTAGTAATGGTAGCAAAAAAAAAAAATGTTGAAAGAATTGATGAATTTGGTGGAAATTTCAATCAACAATTAATTAAATTATCAAATTTGATTTTTATTTATATTTAATGCATTTTAATTTTTTTTTCAAATCAGGAAGTAAAAAAAATCAAGAAATGAAAGAAATGACAACAATTATATAATGAATAACCTTTCAAATGACACATGTATTATTTATATGTATCCATTAATTAATTGAATATGATAATAACTGTTAATAATATTGTTTTTTAGCAAATTACAAAGAAATATTACAAATGATTATTAAATTATTATATCATATATATATATATATATATATATATATGGATGTTTATAAAAGGTATCCTTTTTGCCAAATTATTTTCTATTTCATTTTTTATCTAGTGAAATTTTTTTCCAATCCTTGCCATGCCTCCATATAATCTTCATCTTGTTCAGAAGATAAACCCCATGGAGTTACACCTAGCATTAAAGAAGATTCAAACATAAAGGCTATAATATTTTATATTTGATTAATATAATCAGATCGATGAGAATTATATATATACATATATATGAAGTTTATGAATATAAAAATATAAAAACATACACATAGTACCATCGGCAACACGAGCAGGTTTAAGATCTGCATTGATTGCATTTCTAAAAGTAGTCGTGTCAGGACCATGTGGAGTCATCTGACTGTGGAGACTATTATAAAACAGTTAGATATATTGATTTATAACTTTCTAAAAAAGAAAAAATTATATATACCTTCCACCACCAGGAAGAAAATCAGTCTTTGCTTCATAGCTACCAACAATCAATCCCATAAATTCTGACATACAATTTCGATGAAAATATGGAGGCCTAAACTTTTTTTTTTTTACAAAAACAATAATGGTTTCAATAAAATTTGTTTCAATCATATTTTTTAAAAATAAATTTTCAACTATATTTATAAAATTATTTTTACAGTATGTTCTTGTACAGCCCATCTAGGAGGAAAAATAACAAAATCAGCAATTGCAGTTCCAGGATAAGCAGATTTTGAAGTTAATACTGTAAATATAGATGGATCCTAAAAACAATTATTAAATAGATTTTAATATTTAATATTTAATATTTAATATTTAATATAAAATGCTTATATTGTTACCATGTGATCAAAAGAAACAGAATTTATAGTAGCAAATTTTTTAAGATCATATTTATAAGGAACATAATTTCCATGCCATGCCACTACATCAAATGGCGAATGATTCTAAATTAATAATATTATAAGCTTCATATCATTCGTAGAATTCACATATATTAAAATCAAAAGAATAAATAATTTAAAGATTACTTGTTTAGCAAGAAATAACTGTCCTGCATATTTATTTAATATGTTATAATCACATTCCAAATCTTCAAATTTTGCAACAGGGGTTAAAAAATCACGTGGACTTGCCAAACCATTTGCGCCTAACAATTGATTGATTGATTTTGAATAATAAAAATTACTTTAAAATCAATAACCATTTGACATTTTTACCTATTGGGCCCAAATCCGGTAATTCAAAATGATTTCCAAATACTTCAAGAATATATCCACGACTTTATTTAAATCATTATTTAGACAATATAAATGAAATTATTGATAATAAGAAAGAGACGATTTGATGACATTACCTAGGACCATCAGGTAAATTCACAGAAAATTTAATACCACGTGGAATTACAACAATTTCCTGAGTTGAAACCATTATAAGACCAAATTCTGTTTTAATATCAAGTTTACCATGTTGAGGAACTATTGAATAATTAAACCAATCAATAATTTGTATATAGTTATTAACTTCAACGATAATCATATAATAATTTATTTTACCAATTAAAAAGTCCCCATCACTATTATAAAAAGCATCATTGTCCATATTTGTATTAGCATTATAAATATGTATTGCCAACCCATTTTTAGTGGTAGGATTACCAGAACCAGCCAAAGTATTTAGACCATAAACAAAATTGATTTTTTCTTTTAAAGATTGGACATTATTATCATTGAAAGGTTTCCAACGAATTTGATTTGGAATATACTCAATTTCATCTTTGTAAAAATCGCCTTTAATATTATAAGTTTTTGGATCAAGCTTAGTGAATGGTTGATGGCATACTGAAGGTCTTATACGGTAAAGCCAACTTGTTTTTTTAAAAAAAAATATAAATAAAAGTAAAAATAAAAAAAATTCTAATTATTATGATGATGACGATGATACCTTCGTTGGTTGTGATTTCTATCAACTGTGAATGCTGTCCCTGATAATTGTTCTGCATATAAACCATAAGGACATTTCTGTGGATTATTTTGACCTTTATTAGAAAAAATAAATAATAGAGTTTAAGATATTAATAATATAAAGTTTTCTTGTATTAATTAATAATTATACTTTTTGGTAAGGCATCAGTTAATGCCTCGGTGCTGAAATGGTTTCCGAACCCGCTCATATATATATAAGGATCAATTTGTTCCATTTTTAAAAAAAAATGCTGAATCGGAAAATTAATGTTACCATTCTGATTCTTATATGTCAAAATCAACAAGGTTTTAATCATGTGACTCATGTAAAATTCAACTGCGTTTATATTACAAGTTTCATATTTAGTTAGTAGTATAGATGGGCGTCTAAATTGTTTTTGGGGTTGTCTAAGTCAAAATAGTATATATTTAGACAAAAATGTCTAAATGTCTAAATTAATATAAATAGTAATGATTTGCTTTAAATACAACTAAAAGTCACGTGTATATACACAAAATACTTGAATTAGAAATGAATGAAATAACAAGAATGAGAATATCATGCATAAAGAAAATAACTTTGATGCAAAGCACTCTAGCATCCTTTCATAAAATAGACTATTTCGTCAAATAGTGCATTGATTGAGTAGTTCGATGAATTATTACAAAAAGCATATATAGACCAAAAAATCGCGTGATTTAATATATTATGGGAAACAAACGGTATGTTTTCATTTCAAAATCAAACATGCTTGAAAATTGAGAGGAAAAGAAATTCTTTTAGCAATATAGCTTTTTTTTAGATTTAACGTCAGCAATCTTAATTTTAATTATTATCTTGCAATTACAATAAATCATTCAACAATTGAAAGTTTGATTTGTTAAAGAAGGTAAGATTAGACAATTTACTATGTGATAAATATTGGACAGTTGGTATTATGATAATTTCATATGGATGTTGTAGATGTAATGTAGAAAGGGGTTAAATTAATGAAATTCCTCATATTAATCAAACAAAACATTTTAATTATTCATTTATAAAAACGCAAAATATATTAACTATTGAACCTGAGTATGTTAATGGCAATTCATTATAATGTAATGACAAATGTTGGTTATTAATTTAATAAATATTATTTTATTAGAAAAAATCATTGTTACTAATGATATCATTTGACATATCATTTAGTATTAAACCACTCTAATGATTGAAATTTGGCTTATTTAAGCAAACTAACAGTAATATAGTAATATCAACAGCAACAAAATCCTTGTCACTCTTAATAAAATAACATTTTAAATTATTTATGATAAACTTGGTTCTTTATTTTCCACCCATTACATAAATTTCTGAAAACAATGATACCGATATACTCTTACTTGTGCGTTTAGCAAGCGTAACAATAAGACCTTATTAATATGCAAGACTAATGACAATTGGCAAGCTTTTCCAAATATTTATGTCGATTTACTACTACTTTTTTCACATCTTTTGTTAAAAGTTTTCAATCCATTACTATTAATTTCTTATACTCAATCAAAGCTATTTTTTGAATATTTTATTTGAGAAAAATCAAATTTCAAGATGTTCAAGATTTCCGAGGAACTTGCTCTACTCAATGCTACATATGCTTGGCCTTTGGCAAAATATGTTCTCATCAATAGATATGGTTATATGAGGTAAGGTCAACATTCATAGATACCTAAAGTTGATATGATATAATGTTAATATATTTGTTTCGAGATTGTTTGCTTTGGTAACTTCATTCTAGGTCCTTTTCATCAGACACATCCTAATTTATTATCCTCGCTAATGTGTGTGTCAGTGGATACAATAGACTGAGGGCTTGTGGTAGTTTCTCATGGTCACCAGTACTAACACCAACATTATTATCATCAATACGATCACCATTACTATTACTGCTACCATTGATGCAGTTGCTGTTGCTATTATTGTCGTTGTCGATGTCATTGTCATTATCGTTGTTGTTATTATTATTGTCGTCGTTATAATCTTTATTATTAACGGTATCATCATCATTATTATCAACAAAAAAACATTGGTCAATTGTATTAATGTTAGCTAAAAAGCAAATGAGAGAAATTTAACATTATAAAAAAATCAAAACAAATCTCGGTTGTTGAGATCGCTATAAAGCGAACCGCCGTACAGTCTGTATGATATTACCAGTCTGAAACTCTTTTTCTTGGTCACCTTCACAAAATATCTTAATCAAATTCGATCCTGAAAATTGTTCCTTGATCAACTAATTGTAATGATTTATGTAAACGAAACCAGTAAAAATAGTACATATTATTACATTATTGCTATTAGTATTAGATTATCGGATGGTTTTTTAAATTAAATTTTCATTGAATTTTCATTGCCCTCTTTATTTATTATAACAAATATTCTCTGTTAAGAAAAATTTACCCCCCCCCAAATTTGTATAAATTTGTTATATTTGTTATAAAAAGTACAGGTTACTCTTATATAAAGGTTCCCTAATCAATCATGAAACAAACAAGTTCGGACATACTTTTTTTCATCTATTGCTCTAAAATCTAGAACTGATGAATTCGGATAACTTTTTTTTCATCTATTACTATTACCTTACTAGTCGTACGACATATTCCGTTGACTTTCTTCATATGTGAAAATAAATTTGAAATTCGCGTCATATGAAGTTTTTTTATAAATTCAAAATTCGTCGTTAAGAGTAAAATAAATGAATTCCTTTTCATATTAAAAGATCTTATCCACGGCTATTCAAAAATGGTGTTGCCTTTTCACTTCAAACTCCATATTATTTCTCAATATCGCTTTAAAAGACTTGGTAGTAACAGACAAGGTGTGGAATGCTTTAAACTTCCACATAGTTATTATTTATTGGTAAATAAGTTTTAGAGAGGCTCACGAAAAACTATATTATATTATTTATTAACCCATTAGCAATCCGGGAGGTTTGATTGTCTCGACGGTTAATGCTAATATTACAATTTTATTATCCACAACAAAAGTTGAAATTATTCATGACCAATAAAATATATTTCAACTATCCAAATTATTTCGGATTTTATCGAAAAGTTGAAATAGTTTCATTTCGACTTCATGTGTAGAAATAATACCTTTTACTATAGAGTTTTTTGAAGAATTGAAATTTAAGGTAGAATATACATTACGCAAATTTTACTATGATATGGCGAATAAATTTTTTTTATCAAAAAAATAAAGTACTGTAGATCTACGTTTGTTAGACTTCTGGAGTTCTAAGATTTAATTTGATATAAAAAACTTATTATTAATAATAAGAATAAATCAATGATATAATTATAATATAAATACTTACCTATGCCATCTACGGAATAACTTTGATCATAAAAGAGATCACGGAAAATGTCAAAAAATAAACCATTATTATTATGTTTATGTGTTTCGGAACGATTTAATTCCCAATAACTCGAATCAAGATTAAAATAATAAAACAATTATATTTAGTCAAATCCATTATAGTCAAAGTCATTTCAACGAATTATAATTAATTTGTAAGAATCTCTAGTGTAATAAATTTTGAATGCGACTTTCTTATGTGAAACGTATATTCATTGAAACGAGGTTTGATCATGTAGACTTTGATAAATCAAAACTCGCATTTCTTCGACAGTTTTCGAAAAAATGTCATTATCATTGGGCCGAAGATAAATTGTCGTCTTTATACCATAACTTTAAGTTTTCTTTTGCTCCTTCAAAAGCTTCGATTTCTTTATTTCACCCATCATTTGGTTTCCGATTTTCTTGGAAGAAACAAGATCGTCTAATGAACAATTAACTCGTTGTAGGGTGGATTATTATATTAAGTCAAGAACTCTGATTTTGATCAAATCGCTAAAATATTATCATTATCATTATCATTATTGGATTATTGATGGATATAAACAACAAAAATACAAAATCACAATAGAGGTTGGAATCGTCCATAAAATTTTTAGTCGACTATTAATTGGTCAAAAAATTCTTTAGTCGACTATTAGTTGATTATTTTAGTTGATTATTTTTAGTTGATTATTTAGTCGATTATTTTAGTCGACCAAATTTTTTTTTTATAATAATAATATTTCGTTTTATTTTTTAATCTGCAAATTACGAATTTATTCCCATTTGAATCTTTCACTTTTTCAAAATACTTCCACACAAAACTATGTGTTACGATTCGTTTTTTTAAAGGTATTCTAGAACCACCGCTTAAATCATTGAAACTTGAATATTGGACCTTGTATTGGAGGTGTTTATTCATTCACATGTAAAATTATCATCAACAACACATTACTATTGTCGTCATCATCATATTGATGGTATTGATAAAAAATTTCCATTTTGAATGACAAAACGCAAAAATCGTAATTGGTCAGACAACGACAATATTAGCAAATATTAGTATTAGTATTAGTATTAGTATTAAGATTAGTATTGGTATTGGTATTAGTATTAGTATTAGTAGTATTAGTAGTATTAGTAGTCGACTAATTGGTCGATTAAATTAGTCGATTCCAACCTCTAAATCACAATCAAAATAATCACCGTTATTTAGCATCGTTATATATAGATAACAAGATATCTACCACTCGGGAGTTTTAAATCCTATCATTAATCGCACGTGACACTTTGCTAGACAGCTATCTAAAAAAATAAATAACAACATACACTCCAAACAATGGAACATCTGCGGTTGTAATAGTATATTCGATGTGGAATTAGTTGTTTTTTGCATCTTTATAGAAATCCTCAGTCAAATATTAGTTGATCAAAGATTTTTTTTTACTTGATAAATGGTAGATTATTCAAAAAAATCCCGTGATATTTTTTTAATTCATGTTCTATGTTACCTCCTTTTTTTCTTTTCCTTTAAAACCACTATTTAATCAAAGTAAATCAATTACTGGAGCCTAAAGCAAGGACTCGAAGCAAATGAATTATATCAGAAGTATTCATTGATTCATACGTAAAATTATCATCAACAAAACCATCATCATTTGAAATCGTCATTATTATAATTTTCCAGTGTTAATCTTTGTTCCACTAAGTTTTAATTAATATTATATAACTTGTAATTTTTTCAAATTGAATATTTTTAAAATTAAAAAAATTATATACATCGCAATGTAACAATGCGCATCTTGAAATAAGGTTATGCAATGGTACCCGTTTTACATCGCAATGCAATTTTATAATTTAAGGAAAAAAAACAAGTATGTATAATTCTAATTTTTACAAATAAATAAATATATATAAATAAACATATACAATCAAACCTCGTTTCAACGGATTTATGGGACTGACCACCTAAATCCGTTGAAATAGAAACGAAACATCCGTTGAAACGAGATAATGATCGACAAGATCAACAGGAAAATTTTAATAATACCTAGGGGTATGGGGGACAACTCAATGTAACACATATAGATTTGTCAATTTCAAAACTGTCACCATATGGGACATTTCACAGCAAAAACCACCTCTCAGAAAAATAGATTATTTTGAGTAAACGCATGTTCAAAATTTGTTACACAGAAAAAGAAAATTGCCCCCTAAAATTTTTTGATCATTGATTATCCCAAATTTAGTAAACAAGAAATTATAACATCCGAACTACGTAATGCTAAAAATTATAATAGCCCAAATTTTATAAATAAAATTAATTTATCAATTTTATAAGTATAAATATTGTACATAAGAATTTGCATGTGATGGATTTTTTGGATCAATTAAAAAAGTATATAGAAATAGAGTTATAAATACTGTTGATCATGTTGAAGAAGCTATAAATGATTCATCAAAAAATCATAATAATCAATCTATTAGATATAAAAATGGTATGGGATGGAAATGGTATGACTTTAGCTTACTATTTAATGACAATTTCAGAAAATTACCAAATATAAAAAAATACCATCATTTTTGCTTTAGTAGTAAGGATATTGGAAAAGTTTATGTTTCTGAAAAATCTGGTGGCTTGGAAATTTCTTTTAAACTTCTAAAGAAGGATGGCCAATTAAATATTATTGAGGTTGTTCCATTAACAGATGATAGAAAAAAATATTTGTTTACAAAAATTTGCCAACATGTAGAAGACCGACCCATTTAAAGATATTCTTTGTCCAGAACCTAATATTTATCGATTTTTATTTTAATGTATATTGATATTAATATGTATGTATTTTTTTAAAAAAATTTATTTTTGCGTGTAACAATAAAATGGGGTGTGCAGATCAATTTATTATTTTGTGCAAATTACTTTAAAGAAGATATCCGTTTGCAAATTCCCCGTTTTTTTATTAAGCAAATAGGGTCTAATATTTTCACCAATTATAATTTATATATTATAGATTAATATTATGTAAAAAGCTCAATTTTGGTCAGATGACCCCAGATGTGGTTTTTGCTGTGAAACGTCCCAAATTATAAATTATATACATAATCTTGAGGATTTTTTTTTTTTGAATAACATCTGTCTTATAACAATAATATTATGTTAAAAACACAATAGCAATTATAATGCATTGAAATCAAAGATTTCAAACCATGTTTCTGAATTTTTTTGTACAGCTGCAACACACATCTGTTCATCAAATTTCACTTGCCTATAATTGATTGATTGATTGATTAGTACTTGTATATAATTTTTTTTTCCTGATAATACATTACCATACACTTAATCCAGTCAATAGATCACAAACACGTTTGCCAGATTTCATATCCCATATATGCAGTGCTTCATTTGTACCACATATAAGTTTATCTACATTGTGCTGGAAACATGATATTTTACATCCTGCACATCGTCCTGGATTTACAAACAAGTGTTTGCATTTGTAATTATTTGAATCAATTATATGAATTATAATGATTGCTGTGATAGAAGCAAAGTATTCATTTGAAAGATAGAGTGGAGGACTTGAACAAAGAAGAGGAGCTTAAATAATATTAAAATATTTTATCAATCATGTTAAATATATATAAAAAAAAAATTTTCTTTAATAATAATAAAAATATTGCTATGCATATGATTTGATGATAAATTTAGTCTTTGGAGTTTAGTACCATCTTCAATGTTCCAAATTTTAACAATGCCATCTGCACTTTTGCTTATACTAAGGTTTCTGGTCCAAACTGTTTTCTCAAAGCCCAAACTAGTTTGGACAATTTCAGCTACTAATAGAAGCAGTTTTGACCAGAAACCTTAGCTTATACATCCTTTTCTTCTAACATCCAATACTACAGAACAAACTTTTTGTAAATGTTGCAGACACTAGATGCATTCTCCAGTTGTGATGTTTCATATTCTAATGGTACCATCATCACTACCACTGATTAAAGTTTTTCCTGAACTTGCTAAAGCATTAACAGAGTCAGTATGACCACAAAAAGTATGTAAGGGATATTGTTGATTATTGTCAGATAGTGATTTAGTGAAACAATATGAATGATCACTTTTGAAGTTAAGTAAGCTGGTGAGTATAATATTTTCTGGTGTTATTATTTGAAGACACATAATAGCCTTTGTGTGACTTGAAAATACATGAGTCATATTCCTTCTTTAAGGTCCAAATACGAACTGTATTATTTGCTGATCCAGATGCTAATACTGTATTAATATATTGTAATGCATTAACATCACCCTCATGACATTCAAGTCTATGTATTATTTTACTGTTAGATGTATTATAAACTTTGATGCACCAATCATCAGATGCAGAAACAATTTTTTGGGCATTAAATTGTAAACAAGATATGATATTGTTACCATAATCTTGGCAAGACCTGTGTTTATATTGAATGTGAAACCAATTTTTTTGAGTATTAAAGTAATGATTATTGTATATGATTTCTTTTAATTTTTTACAAACTAATTGTAACAAATTACTCCGAAGTCATGTGTAACATCGGGGTGGTACATAAATATTTACATTAGAAACGTGACACATTTATTATTATTATTTGTATCAATTATTTCGTGTCTTTAATTATATTTATTATTATTATCTATGTCCACAAAATCTTCCGGATAGATTGATAAGAATCTTATGATTATTATTATTTATATTTTATTTATATTTTATCAATCTTATATTATTATTTATATTTTATCAATCTATGTAATTTTATATATATAAAGGACATCATCTTAAGATAATAAAGATTAACTTGTATTTTTACAACCATTAAAATACCGTTCGAGAAACTATTATCGTTAAGAAAGTAAACATTACACTAATGATATTTTGTACAGTTCTCCAACATCTAAATATTTTATTATATATAAACTCGTTTCGTCTAATAGTA
This sequence comes from Entrophospora sp. SA101, assembly GCA_958430865.1. Classification (NCBI taxonomy): domain Eukaryota; kingdom Fungi; phylum Glomeromycota; class Glomeromycetes; order Entrophosporales; family Entrophosporaceae; genus Entrophospora; species Entrophospora sp. SA101. The sequence continues at coordinate 49,682 of CAUDNR010004256.1, read as the reverse complement.
AATAAGGGGTTTTTTTCCTAGTATATAGTCCCTACAACTTTCTGCGCCACAGCGACAGATTTGTGAAAAAATTCACAATCAAAAATGCAATAAAATTTTTACAGTCACGTGTTTTAAAAATAGATTTGTCACGTTGCATTCTCTTTATTGGTATCACGTGATAAATGATCTGCAATATAGATTTCAAAATTTTCAATTCTTCCAATTCGTTCATTTTTAATATAAAAAATTTGCGTGTAACACGTCACTTTGTGGGATTAACATAGTAAATTTGTTAAACTTGTGCAACTTTAAGGCTTAATTCCTCCACAACAACATGGCATCTCAACAAAATGAAAATGTCATTTTGTAGAAAAAGGTCTTAGCTTCAAAATGACATCTTGTTTTTTAGGTCACACATTTCCATTTTCGGAGGAGTTAAAGGATTTGCAAGACTAATAAAAGTTGTAGGGACTAGGTGTCCTGCACTATACACCCCAGTAACCTATCTATAGTTTCCGGGGTCCTGCTACCCCCTAGAAATTTTAAGATGTGCGACAACATAACTATAAGCAGAAATTTTATTTATAAAAAGATGTTATTTTGTACTTGGATTGATAATAATAAATAGTTTGTGCACGTAAACTTTATTCAAAAAATAATTTCAAAAAGGTTCTTTGCCATTAATAATAAAATACTTGCACCTAGCATTCTTCAAGAAATCATTGAAATAATAAAAATACTTTATAATGTATGTATTATTTTTATTATATTGAAATAAAAGAAACCAAGCATATTGAAATTTTTATTTGGGCAGATTGAATCAATAAATCAGTTAGATTAATTAGTTAGTTTGCAATGGAAAATAATTATTTTTTGTTTAACTGACTGAATGAACGAATGTTACTTAAAATCGTCACTGTCCAATGACATTAATAATCTTTTTTTTTTTCAACAGGTCTTCATATGATCCATATGTACCTAAGGAGGGCGCTGCTGGTGGACCACCTTCAAAAACTGCAGAAATTCAAAAAAAAATCGACGAGACAGTAGAAGTTATGCGTGATAACCTTAAATCCGTTGCCGTAAGAGGAGAGAGATTAGACACTTTACAAGATAAAACCGGTAAAGAAATTATGTTGGAGAATAAAGAAAAACTTTAAATAATTTAAATAATTAGTAATATCTCCTCACTATCTTTTTTAAATAGAAAATTTGTCAGTATCAGCACAAGGATTTCGTCGTGGGGCAAATAAAGTACGAAAACAAATGTGGTGGAAAGATATGAAAATGAGAATTATTATCGCTGTTACCATAATCATTTTATTATTGATTATTATTTGTAAGTAATATCAATTTTTATATAATATTGGAAATATATATTATAATAAGAAGCATACCAATTAATTAATCAAAATTTTTTTGTAGTACCAATTGTTCTCAATAAAAAATAATTTAAAACCCACCTTTAATTGTCAACTCACTCACCTTTTCAAAATTTCATTTATTCTTTTTTGTCTATGAAAACCAAAGAAAAAGAATCGGTATTCATTATTATTGTTATTATTACTGTTGTTTTTCTCTAGTTTGCAAACACATGTAAACTTATTATTGATATATTTTATTTCTTTGTACTATTATTTAATATTATATAAATATTTTTTCTTAAAATTAAAAAATAACAAATAATAACAAAGTATATACTATGTTGCTGATGTTTGTCTTTCAATTAATGTTGCAGATATTAAATCTGCTATTTCTTTTAATTCATTTCCAAGATCTAATAATACGCCTTCACCATAAGATGGTGTATATACATATATAATATTAGTATTTATATATATAATAATATTGTATATTATATAATATAATAATATTCACCAGTGTTTGCTTCAGAATCAGCAATTAAAATAGTAATTAATGGTGCGTGATTAAATTGTATGACTTGATAAATTCCATAAAGGCTAATTATAGATTTATTTTCTTTTAATCCTAATTTCGATGCCTAAGTTATTTAAATAATTTTACAAATTTATTATAATTTTTCTTTTATAGATGAATGGATTATTTCTCACTCATGGATTCTATTTACATAATTAAATTACCTGGTCACTGATAACTCCAAAAGTCGCTGATAATATATGCTCAAATGTTTTAATGGATGCATTATTTGTTACAGCTTATTATTATTAAAATGAAAAGTTGCAAATATTAAAAATTAATTTCAATTCTTGGAAATTTTAATCGATTTACATTGATTCTTACATTTTATTATTGCAACACCATCTTTGTCAGTCATTGTTACAGATTTCAATCCATCCACCCTGTTAGAATAGTATTATATTATATGAAGGTATACATGCTTATTCCAAAATGCTAATTAATCACATTTACTAATCCTATTAATTCATTAATTCATCGAAATATTTTTTGTAAATTCAAAACAAACTTGCCTTAACACCAAATTGTCAAAATATGTTTGTAAATCCTTTATAAAATAAAAATAAATAAATTAATTTCAAACAACATTTATTAATATTATTGTTATTATTATTAAATACCTCACTAGTTTCTAATTCCATATTTTTTAAATTAGCAAGTAAACCTTTGAAATAAGTTATGACATAATAGATTTGTTGTCACATTTTTTTATTGCCATATGAATTCCATATTTATCTATTAAAATGTTTATCATTTCGGGAATTTGAAATTTAATATATTAATATGAAAAAGATTTTAACAAACAAACAATAAATGTGCCATTTGCTTTTTCGATTGATAAGAAAAAAACATCTCCTTGGTCGTATAATGTCGATATTTAAAATAATCGTGGACAGCACCAAATTCTAAATTGGAAAAGTGCGTATATATATTAAAAGGAAAAATCTTGTCATCTCAACTAACTCTTTAACTCTTTCATAATAATTCTTCTTCTTCTTCACAATTGTTCGAATAAAGAGACCAATGTAATACCCTACATCTAAAATTACATCATAAATTATCCGAATAAAAAAGGAATATGAACATAATATTTATTTTTGATAATGATGTTGGCCGGTAGAAAAACTTTAGCCGGTTAAGAACCTAAATAAATCCCAGTTGATGAAAAACTTACAGATGGTACTAAGCTTGCTGGTATTATATTATCACTGCTACTATCGTTATTATTACTATTATTTATTATTGTTATTATAATATTTCACCATTATTACTATTTTAATAGTTCGAATAAGATTTATTCGAATTATTTGTTTATTCGTTATGAATTGGAGTGAATAAAACGAATAAACCAATAAAACGGATAATTAAAATAGAAAAATAATAACGATTCGAATTAAAATAAGAATTTGTATTACGAACAGAAACTTTAACTACAGTCCCCGGCGGAAGTAATGGCGCGTAATTTTTTATGAATAAAAAATGCGCTTTATTAAAAATTTCTAAAAAATTTTTTTTTCTTAAAGCCAAATGGTATGACTATTATCACTGCTACTATCGTTATTATTACTATTATTTATTATTGTTATTATATAATATCTCGCCTTTAGTGGTTGTTATTATAATATTTCACCATTATTACTATTTTAATAGTTCGAATAAGATTTATTCGAATTATTTGTTTATTCGTTATGAATTGGAGTGAATAAAACGAATAAACCAATAAAACGGATAATTAAAATAGAAAAATAATAACGATTCGAATTAAAATAAGAATTTGTATTACGAACAGAAACTTTAACTACAGTCCCCGGCGGAAGTAATGGCGCGTAATTTTTTATGAATAAAAAATGCGCTTTATTAAAAATTTCTAAAAAATTTTTTTTTCTTAAAGCCAAATGGTATGACTATAACTTTTATTATGGTGTTAGTACTTTGTGTGAGCTTCTTCAGCATCGGTGCACGTTTGACCTCGATTTTGCATGCTACCGATGCTATTAACTATGACGTTTTTTTCGATCCCCTCCCATTCCTCCCTAATAATACCGATAAATTTATTTTTAAAACTTTTTTTTTCTGCTATCATTTTTTTGACGTGTTTCTCAACATTATACTTCAAAATAGCTCATATATTCTCAATAGAATTGAGAGCTGGGCTATGTGAAGGCCGAGCAAGGACACGTCTTGGAAGACGGTATTCAGATCATTCATAACGTCCCTAGATGTATGCTTAGAGTCGTTATCTTGCTGAAAGACTCATCGTCCACCTACTAATGCATCAGCATTATCGTAAAGTTGTTCATTTAAAATTTTACGATATAGTTGGCAGTCAAGGTTTTCAGTAAAGATATAAATACCGACCTTCCCTTTAAAATTGATAGCACC
>CAUDNR010004256.1:19113-45370 GCA_958430865.1 Entrophospora sp. SA101 | reverse complement strand
AATCTTCAACACCATGTAGGGTTGCTACACTTCGGATAGTACCATTCCTGACATTTATTATTTCTTGTTTCTGAATATCATTGATTAAATTCCTTTCTTGAATAATTTAATTTCTTTTTTTTAAAAGAACTAGAGCGGCAAGTGGTGGCAATTGTAACCATCATCATTCTTTTCAAATAAATAACACTTACACATTTAGATCTATTATGGAACTTTTGAATTTTCTTTTATTTTTAGAAAAAGACATGTTGATATTTTTTGAATAAAAGATAAAGAGATTTGATCAACACATGTCACATATGATGTGTAGATTTTCAAATTCTCCAAAAATGGAAATGCAATACCCCAAAATAAATCGTGTATTTGAAGCCTCTACAAAATCATGATTTCATCTCATTTATATGTCATGTTGTTGTGGAGAATTTGAGCTTCAAAGTTGCACAAGTTACCGAATTTACTATGTTTAGCCCTAAAATGATGTGTTACACAAAAAAGTTAATATCAAAAATAGACGAATTGAAACAAAATAAAAATTTGAAAATTTCCCTTATATTGCAGATCTTTTGTCATGTGAATTTTCCAGATAAATGGGAAAGCATAAACGTTGCTGATTGGAATGGCTTGTTCTGAAGAAGACAACGCGTTTTTTATTGATGGTGAGAGATACACAATTTTTTGTTGCATTGTATTGATTTTTTTTTTTTTTAATTGATTTTTTTTATAAATATTAATACATGTATCTTTTATTTTGTATAAATATTATTGCAAAATCAAACTGTTGAAGTAGGACTTGTATTGTTTTTGTTTTTGTGTAATCATCACTGATATTAATATTACAATTATAAAAAGATGATAAGGCAATATGATAAAGATGAGGAAGGAAAGGAAACATTTCAATATGCAACATTTGATTATTGGACACTTTAAAACATCAAAACACAAATGCTACTATGAGCGCATTACAGTCATTCTCTCACATTCCTCATGTACATAAGGCTAATTTGACCTCATCCCCCAATTATACAATGATGCAATTAAATCCCGGGGGTAGTATAGCTCTGGAATCTATTGAGCTTGCATCAATTTCAAGGATTCTTTTGTGAATCCTATCTAATCTTCTCCTGACCAGAGAAGGCTGCTGACATGCTAACTGAAAAGTTGACTGCAACAATCCTGCCTCAGGGGTAAAGATGGTAGGATGGGGTTGGGGACTCTGAAATTGATTTTGTGTGCTCTGATGTTAAGAGGAAAGTCATAAAATAGTGTTTATTAATTAATTATTTTCCTAAATTCTCTCCTTTTCTGATACTAACCAACTCTTGCCAACAATTAATGCTCTATGATAACAGCCAAGTCTGGTCTAAGGATACAGGCTGCAACTTTTGATGATGGTTGCTACCATCTTTGCGTCATATAAAAATGATTGCAACCACCTTTACAACCATTTTGTTTCCTTTTTTGGATTGCGACATGGAACACTACCTTCGACCAAGACCAGAGTAGTGGAATTGGATTCTATATTCGTTGAAGACAATTTGAAACCTTTAGGATTTTATATTATGATTCCAAAACCTTGCATTGGAGAATTTCATACATCAATGTTACTATTAATAATATATTCTGAATTTTGCAAAAAAATATTTAATTACATCTAACGGACTCGTTTTCTTGTAGCTCTCCATTTTTGTTTGTGCATGTATCATTAGTCATGATTGCATTGTAAATTTATATATATATATATATATAACTGTTATATTATCACAGATTATTTAATCGAACCTTGATGTTACTGCAAATAATTGTTTCTCGTGAAGGACTAATCGATGTAATGGATTTGAATTATATAATGAACGAATGTAATATTGTTTCCCACGCTAACTATAAATATGTTTACACTTTGTTCATTTTTGTCATCAAAATAATCGTTATATAAAATATTTTAGATATCAGTAATTCAGCCTATTTTTCCTTTCAGGGAATAATGATCTATATGTAATATTCTACGCTACATTAACTATTTGCTTATTTCACGTCAATCTTCTTTACAATATACATAGAATATTTACTACTAGTTTTTCTAATGAATGTATAGTGTCATATTTGTCAGATACTCTAAAATTGTCTCTTGATGAATGAATAAAGTCCAAAATAAAAGTTTACCATACAGAGTGTAATTATGTGAAAAAGAACCATTTTTTCTCGTCGTTGGGAAAATGAAAGACATGATTGATCCTTAGGTCGTAGAGCTATTAAAATAATGCTACTGCTATCGACCGTCCCTTTCATTCTTTTAGATAGACCCTGGTTCACTTATTGTTGTTTTTGCCACCGCTAATCACAATTTAATTAAGGCCAAAAAATAAACACAAAACTCTCCAAATGTAATCCTTTTTTTAGACAATGTTGTAAAAGGCTTTAGCAGTTTCTAGATGAGAAAAGTTGCCATTACTGGTGAGAACGTCTATACGAACCTACACATCATTTGAAGTGACCTTTAATGAGAAACAAAATGCTTGAATAATAACTTAAGGAACCATGTCATTATGTGACCCAGACAGAGATGGTTTTCCGGCCTCGTCTAGCTAATGAAAAACTAGTCCTTGAACGTGAGTGGAAAGAAAAAATTGCCATGTTTTTGGACTAACAAAAAAAAAAAGATTTCGATAATCAGTCAGTTAATAAAATTTGAGGACCTCATTTGATAGTAGTACAACCAAGATTTTGATCCCTGGAATTATATAAATATTTTGTGCATTTGTATTTATATTAATATTGATTATTTATTATATATTATTTATATACTTTGCTTTTTATTAATATGATAAGTTGCATACGCGTGCTCACTTTAAATTCATTGCCTAAAAAAGAAAAACAAATAATTATATTTTTTTATATTTATTTATTATTATTATTTGTTTTCTCCAATTCATTATCATTTTTACGATAAATATTTATGTATTTATTCTTTGTAAGCAAAAATTTTTTTTCTGAGTTATAAACTAACTAATAGTAAGTATCGATTTCGCCGATAGTAAAAATGAATGATTGGTACAAGTGAATAAATTCTCTATATAAAAAAACTATTCTCTAAATTAAGTTATTAATTAATTAATTAATTAATTTAATTAAATTAAATTAATAAACATTCACACGGACCAAATGTAATCATTATATACGGTAAACCAATACCATACTAGTATCGCAAACTTAAAAATATCTGTGTCCAAAGCAAGGAAAATGAGGGGAAATGAAGGGAAAGTCGCGCATAAGCAAATCACGATTCGAGAGTCGGAGATCGAAATTATAATATCGTTTTTTAATCTCAACGATAGAATAAATAAATCAACAAACAAACAAATCAGCCGTCGATTACTTAAGTAAATCGATGCTTAATTATAATTATAATTCGTTCTTTGACGTTTTTCCTCTTTAACGGAGAATCCGAACAAATCAAAAATCTTATTTTTTTCTTTTTTATTTATTATACAAAAAAAGTTTTATACAAAAAATTTAAAATAAAATTTAAAAAAGTAAAAATTATTTATTATTTTATTATTTATCTTTGTCGATCTTTTATCATTATCTTGTCTCATCGACGATAATTAATAGCCTGCTTGTAATTCTGTTTGCTTTTGTGTCCATGCTGTTGTGGTCGCCGGCGCATATTTACGGATGTACGGATATGATGATGATGACGACATTTTTATCAATGCGGTTGAAATACACACAATCGTTAGGGTTCTAGATGATATTAATATGATAAGCTTCCAGTTCAATGTCCAATAATTCAAAGTTTTCATCTATTCAAATATGAAAAAGATCCTATTTGCTTGTCAGTATGTATGCTCGCATTAGAAAATTCAGAATCATCAACTACATATATATAATTCGCACTGCTGAGTCGTAAGTTGTTCATTTCGATTTAGGACATATGACATTCCCCAGAAACCATAATTAAAGAACTATTGAAGTATTGGCTTCGTGAATTATTAATTCGATACCTATGCACGATATACTTTACACCAGTTATAAAAAAAACTAGATATAAATAGCAATTCAATGCCATCCATTACCATAAAATAATGTTTTTGAATATAATAATGAGCGACGAAAAAAACTCCCATCTTGACATGTCCAAATAAAAATAATGGCTACTAGAGGAAAAAGACGACAATAAACTATTAGTGTAGATAGATAGTTTTGTGCTCTTTATTTCCCATGGTTACGGTCACGTACATTTTGAATAGAAGTCAAATTAGATTAGGCCCAGAAATAATCTTTCTAGACGACGATCAAAAATTTAAAAACATTTGATCAAACAAACATCAACGTTGGTAAGTAAATAGCTTTTATATATATTTTAGAAAATCGACAAAAAGAAGGTTAAGAAGATGAACTCTATTCGAAAGAAAGCGGTTAGCTAACCAATTCTCATTTGGAAGCACATTTTTCTATGATTCTCTTGTAATTTAAAAACAAGCAAACAAAAAACTTTTTTGTTTAACGGTTATGAAGCTGAAACAAGGGTCTTTTAGAGTCACAAGAAAATGAAAATAATTTTTGTTAATTATGTATGTATATTGATTTTTATTGTTTAAAATAAAGTATTTTGAATAATTCACTTTAAAAAGTACGAGTAATAAATGAATTAACACTTGGAGATAGATTAACAAATCAATGCACACAGTATGTACATGAATGAGTATTGTGTGATTGAATTTAGGAATTTATACTTATACTGTTAGTATGAGTAGATCTCATTTAGCCAATCACTAATTACAATAGAATAAATCCACGCTTCATCCTTTGTGTATGCAAATAAACAAATCTAAATTTTATTATATAATAATAATATATTAAATGTTGTATTAATTATTAATTATGTTACGTTATTTATACTCGCCCGTGTGATACAATAAAGTAAAATTTAAAAAAATTAAATATAGAAAAACTGACAATCACATGTCAAATTGGTGGTATGGTTATAAAAAACTCGGTTATAATAAATATCACGTCACGTCATTATTATCAAAGTTTAATTTTTTGTTTTTCTGTTATTGATTGATTTTTGATAATCTCACTTTTTTTTCTTAATAAAAAAATATTATTTATAATATAATATTAATGTACTTAAATAGAAAACCATTTTATTATTAAATTTTATATTTATATATCCTCCATTATGATATTTCTATTCTAAACAATCAATACGCAGACAATATAAACAAACGTCTGACTTACCTGTTTATTACCATTTTATTTATGAAAATGTTCCAAGATGATTAAAATTTATTATTTTTAACAAACAGATTATATAATGTCTTTCAATATAAAGATAGGATAGTTTGTTTTTGTATATAATATTTAATTGCCCATATATATATATTAATAGTAAAAATGGACAAAAAAGAAAACGGAAAACGATCCATTTATCATTAGGGGGTCGACTATTGCTGTAAACATGCTAGAACAGAATAGGCATCAATCACACTTCCTATAACATTGAACCAATACAAAAATGTAATCGCGGATGAATTCTTTAGACAAAACGAATCAATAACACAACACGGATTATGGCAAATCCGACAAAAATATGAACCAACATGATCACCACTCACGTTATTTGGATACAGCGTGTATATTAATACATATATATGTTATATGTTATGCGTAAAAATTAAATCTATGTGAATTTGCAATTCACGTGAAATTCAAATTAACCAATCAGAATTTCATATCCAATCACCCACCCAAAATTTTAATTATAAATTTCAATTTCACATACAACATACATATACACAAAAATGACTTTTTCTTCACAAAACATAACCGTAACATCAAAAACAAAAAAGCAATTTATCAAAATTATAATGTTAGCTATGATCAAAATAACAGATGAGGAGGATTTGATCGTCAGGATCTGAATTGCCAATTCTTCAAAGTTACACATAGCTTTTTAAAAACCTCTTTGGATGCAATGGGTTCATTCAAGTAAACCAATTGATTCTTACTGAGCATTGATTGATTTTTGAAAAAGCAATCACATGGATTAAAAAATCTACAAATTTTATTAATACAAAGATTTAAAAATTGAAAACGGCAAAAAAAAATTTGAATCTAAAAAAGGTGGCGGGCGATGATGATGAAACTGATATTGACACGATTGATAAACTGTACAATTAGAAAAAACACAAGGTTTCCCATAAAAACCCGTAAGGACGTACCAAAAAATTTATCAAACAGATAAACTCCAGCTGAATAAAGAACTATCAATGGGTGGATGATGTGACTTGGCTTGGGCCATTACTGTCAAATATTCGACTTTATTTTATAATGTTAAAATTAGTCATAAATTTTAAGCAAAGCCCCTATGATTTATTTGTATGACTAATTGTGAAGACAAACAACAATAACACCAACAGAAGAGGAGAAGGAATTATTCCAAGATGCCTTGTGGCTATAATATAAGATTAAGAACTATTTAGCTCTTAAAACCGATAAATAAATCTGGAGAAAGAAAAAAGAAAGTGGATGATGATGGTGGTGGGTCATTCGTTGTATTAAACCAATCGATTAAATCAACCAGAAATGGTAGCTATTAAAGGATGAAAAAAGTTTATATGCAATACTCCTAAATGTAGGTAACAGACTAAGCCGTAAATATGCAGCAGCAGCAGCAACAACAACAACAACAACAACAACTACTACTACATACAAAAAATGGAAATTTAAACGATACGACTACAAGGCTTACAGTTTTTCTTTTGTGGATTATTTAATAAAGTAAACTGTTGCTTATTGGATCGAGTACAATCAATAACAACTTCTTATTTAGTTACCCATTCAAACAAAAAAAAATCGATGATCGTTAAATAGATTTATTTATTAGTGGAGAAGATTTTGTGTGGCAAAATGACGTTTATTAATTATGTATATCGGATAAACATCCAAGGGGAAAAATTGGACGAATAAAACAAGGCAATGATCCCGATTTTTACGATCCAAATAAATAATTGATTGATTTTAATAATAAATATTTATTATTTATTATTTTTTTTAAATTTTAATTTGAATCCCTGTAATTTTTGCATATTTGTGATAGACACCTCAAATGTAACGTGAATTTATTTTTTTGACTCTATTTTTGGGACGTGTTTTCTTTATCAACATTATATCCAAGACTTCTTTCGGCAAAATAGTTCAATTTCATTCATTAATATTTTTTTTCAAACTTACTAGAATGTGTAGATTGTAAACTTTTTCTATATGTATTGTTGATCAATTGGACTCGAGCCAAGGAGATTGACTTGCCAACTTTGTAAAACTTTAATTTTTAGATGTCTCCCTAATCCATTTTTTACCGCATGCATGAAAGAAGCAAGAATTGCCATCTTAAAGCAGACATCTTTCTTGTTCTCATTAAAATGAACTAGTTGAAGCGGCAAGTTGCGATTCTAATATGTTTCAATGTAATAACCAAGATTATTCATTCATTCATTCATTCATTCACTCATTCATTCATTTTTTATTCATTCATTTATTTATTTTTTTTTTTTTTTTTTGTTTCCATAACTTGCTTGTTTCATGTTGTAAATCAATGTTGTTGTAGTACTTAGTTTCGGGTATTTCCTGGGCTATCAGTTTTTTTAAACAAATTATAATGCTCTCATCATATTACTCTAAAAATACAATTATTAAAGCAAGTATAATGGATTTTTTCTCTTTCTATATATAACAAGTGGTTTAGCTAATTTGTACATGAGAATTAATTTAATAATCTTATTTTGCTCGGGTGATGTCTGGATTCACGGGTAAAACCGATCAAATCTTTTAAATATTAAGAAAGTAAAAGAAAAAAAAAAGGGGAAAATACGAAATAATAAAAAAAATACATTACACATCAAGGGAATTAACGAATTTCCTTTACCACAAATATAAAAGATTTCAAAAAGATGGTTTTTTAGAGAACATTAAAAAAGAAAAATTTTGCTTCCTTTTATTTTTACTAAAGTTCTAGATGCTCGGATAAGCTTTGAATGATATCTAGATATGTATAACTGTGTAATCAATAGGCTCCGGACATCCGGAACTGTATAATAATAATAATAATAATAATAATAATAATAATAATAATAATAATTTGAACACACACATTAAAGCAAAACAAAAACAAAACAAAAACAAACAAAAAACAAAAAAAAATTTTTAAATTAAATTAATTTATTTAAATATAAATCTAAATAAAAAATATAAATGCTCGGCAAAAAATATAAGGCAATAGTAATAATAATTAAATAATTAGAATAATAATATAATTAATTTCTTTATAAATAAGACGAGATTCACCATCGAATGATCAGAACAATCGTTTATTTAAACAATCGCCCAAATAACTTTTAAATAACAACAATCATTTATTTCATTTCATTACGACAATAATCCTTTCACATTCTACAATCTTTTTCTACCACTCACATTTTTTTCTTTGATAATAATATAATAATATAATGGGAAAAGCAAAGGCCTTTTTTAATCAGTTCACGAATAGAAGAAAATTTAGTTCTAAAAGTGAATCAAAAGAAGAAACGTCTCCTGGAATACCCGCATTCTTCCATACGGTGACGTTTCGAACAATGATGTCCAACCCCAGTGCCAACAAAAAGTACCCTTTACCGATGAGCAAGGAAGAAGAACTCAATTGGATCAATGATCAACATTATTTTCTTCGTCATATGTGGCAAGGGAATTTTTCGGCACCTATTAGCGATCTATTGACAATGGGGGGAGCTAAAGTCCTTTACGTTGGGTAAAATTATATAATTATATAATTAAAAATTTTTAACAAAAAAAAAAAAGAAAGATTTAATTAATTAGTTTTTTAAAAAATCTTATTTTATAGATTCGATTCAGAAAAATGGCTGTTGGATACGAGTAAAGAATATCCCAATACAAAATTTGTTGGCATAATCACAAAAGATTTTTATTCTTTAACTGATGATAACAGTGATTGTGAAGCCTTCTCCTTGACCAATGCTACCTTCTATAATATGAATTTATTGGATGGATTACCATTCTCTGATAATGAATTTGATCTAGTTTTTGTTAGGATGTATGATAATCCTTTTACAGAACAAGAGTGGGAACAAAATATCATCAAAGAAGTGGTCAGATTAACTAAGCGTGGTGGATGGCTCGAGTTGATGCCCACTGACAACAGAGTTTTTAATGCCGGACCCTCGTTTGAAAGATGGAATGAAGCAGGTATATATAATAATCATTTATTTTCATTGTTACCATATATTACTATGATGGTTATAATGATGATAACAAATAATTTTTTTACTTTCCCGCTTACAAAGTAATAGAAAGTTTAAAATTAAAAAATGTGATATGTGAAAAACTTCACATGTTCTTGGCCAACACAAATCAAATATCATCACACTCGCATCAGATAATGATAAGACCTGTAGGCAGCTGGGGAAGGGAATTTGGTGAACTTGGAGTCGCTTATTTCAAGGGATTATCGGCTAAGCTCAAATCAGAAGTCATTGGTCACCTTGACATGACAGAAGAGGAATATAATGTTATGATGACAAAAATGGAGGAAGAATTCAATTCTCTCAAAACGTATAGCTTCTCTCACAGATTTATTGCCCAGAAAAAATAGAAAATGAACTTTATTTTTCATTTTGTATTTTTAAATATGTATGTGTATATTATGCATTAAGTTTTGGTGATTTTTAAATATTAAGGGAAATTTTTATTAAGGTTTAAATATGATGTTAAGCTAGTATGTGTGTTATTATTATTCTCTCTAAGAATTGTAAATTATTATCATGTGAGCATTAAATAAAAATTTACATGTGTGTGTCCACAATAAATATGCAACGAAAATTATTATTTTGTATAACTATAACTGTATAATGTTGTTCAAAAACCGTTCAAACCGCTTAAACCGGTTTCACGAGACTAAACCAAACGAATCAAACTCCCCCATCCCTACTACTGGTACGTGAAAAGTCCGAGATCACCGTTACTGTGCCACCGCCATTTCTCTGCTTTTTTCGTTGCCTAACGTTTATTCTGCTTGATAAACAACAAAATATTTAATTGTTAAAAGAGTAGAGAAATGTTTACAACTCATATATTTTATTTTTAAGAATAAATTGATTTGTAAAGAAAAGCTCCAACCTTTTCTATACAAAGAAGACATGGACTTGTACGCAGATTTAACCATTGACAAGAAAATTATGGCACACATACCTATTCAAGTGATCGCAAAAGAATATAACTCTGATATATTATAAAATTTTATGGTTTCAAGTCAATACCAAATTCAAATGTGATGGCAATTTTTGACTGATCAAGAAATTATATCAAAAGACAGTAATTGACTGTTGTAGATGTTATAAAAGGTCTAATATTGCCGGAATGAATAAACTTAATGCTATGGCATTGGAAAAGACGATCAATACTTTAAAATTAGTTTAGAGGCATACTTTAAAAAATTGGATGGCATTCAAAAACCCCAACGTTCCTTCTTACAACTTCTAATCCTGCCTGGCATTATAAAAGCCCAAGAGATTGTGAAAACTAAAAATAAGGATTTCTGAAGCCGTTAAAGATATTGAAACCATCATTTCTAATATTGTCACCTGCCTCTTGTGGATCTTAAACACCAAAATATATATTTGTCAGAACCATTACATGGCAACTTTATCACCTTTCTTAGGTTCTTCATGACCCTTTATTAGTTATGATGTTTGTTCTTTTTGATAAGTAATTCTTTCCTTTGATAATACCGTAATTTTTAGGGTCTGATCTCATACTTGTGCTTTTTTTTTATACAAGAATAATCTTATTTCATTCAAATAAAAACAAATATTATCACGTTATATGGGTAGTACAATCACTATGTGACCAGGGTTAAATATTAGTGGTCTTCAACTTTGCCGAAAACTTTAATATTAAAAAGAAAAAAGAGTCGCTAGATTTATTGATTTTATCGATATTATTATTATTGTATAACAGTGAAAAAAATATTTCTCCAGGATTCAGGGCATAATCAGGTTATTATTATATAAATGAATTATACAAATTATTATGTTTAGTCTTTGTGCATGTGTATGTCTATCTATCTTTACAAAAAAAATTTTTTTTAAAAAAAAAATCGACAAATGTTTACAAATATTTATTATTATTATTTATTGTTTATTATTGTTTGTTGTGATTTCTCACCCCTCTTTCGTTTTTTTTCTTGATAAATGCTCATTCATTCAATTATCGTACGCATATACACACAACAATGAGACCGATAATGACTTGTAATGACTTATTAACTACCAATTTTAGCAATAATTAATCATTTGACAACTAAATAAACGAGAATTCTTTGTTCTATCCATCTTTAATTTTCTTTTGACTTTCTTTACTTGTTTTTTTTTTTCTTGTATCTCATTTCACAAGAATTATAAGAAATGTGAAATTGATTGATTGATTGATTGAAAACCACATAATTTTAATAAATGTAAATATGAATGTAAATTTATTTTTTAATCAAGAAAAAGAAATTAACGACGACGTTGTTACGTGACGCGACGGACAGACAAAAAAAAGTTTTTAAAACATAAAAGCCCTTCGTGCAAGCCATTCAACACGAATATCTTTTAATTTTTGAAATGGAAAATCTTACTTTTTTATTATTTAGTTAGTTTATAAAATTTCACTATTTATTTTGGGTATATATCCTAATACTAAAATATACTACATTCCTTACTAATAACAGATTATATAATATTGAAATTTCATATCTGCAAGGGTGCGGAACAGTTGTACATTATAATGCTGTGATCCACCGAAACCAGTTTAATGTGGGGTTTAGAGTAGTGAGTGGTCTAGATTTAAGTTTAGGCTTAGTGTAGACCGAATAGTTTTGGGTCACAACATTGTATTATTTATATTATTTATATTATATGTTTCATCTTTCAAATAATTACCCAAAATGTGTGTGTATTTTGTATTGATTATGTCCAGTGATTGGTAAGATTCCTGACACGCAATTTTTTTTTTGATAAATTCTTGTAAAAAAAACATCTCACGGTCTCGCATGTAAGTTTAGAATTATTCCACCAATACTTTTTCTTTTCTATTCAACAGACTTTATAAACGCAATTTTTTATTCGTCAATAACTTGTTTCGTTATTATTATGGAGAAATAATTTTTCAAAGAATCCCATCTTTGGAGACTTAATAACAACAAAGCAATACAATTTTTACAATTAAAAATTCTTAAAATAAATAACAAGCTTTGGCTTGGAAACAAGTTTCAACTTGATAAATGCAAACTTAAACCATTTGCTGATAAAGGCTTATTTTATTGATTTATTTTATCGCTATCAGTATTAGAGTTGAGAACTAAAGTTTCCGTAAGATTACGTATTATACCTATATTATTAGAATGCCCAGAAATACGTATTTGTGTAGTATTTCTTGAAATTTTGCTTTGAATAATTTCTTGGCTGATATGTTATTAATACAAACAAATTAGAAATTAAACTGCTAAAATTGCAGCAAATTAGAAGATGGGCACAACACCCAACAAGCCAAAATATCTACAATCTGCTTGTCAATTCATCTTCCAAACCGAGAAAGCACATATTAATTTTTTAACACCGAATGAAGTTATTGAAATCAAATCACATTCTTCAAATTCCAGGTGATGTCAAAAGTTATTTATTATTATTATATATATAATCTTCATGTCATTTTTATTTCATTTTTAAGAAATTTCAATGTGAGAATCTTGAAGAACTCGAAAATTATATTAAAGGACTTTTCATCAAAACAGAATAGTACAAAAACATTTTATATACTACTGACTATGTTCTATGGAATTTTTAACTGATATGGAAAAATTAAAATCAAATGAAGGGAGCTATATTGTGTGTATAATCATACTATTCGTTATTTTAATTACTCATTCGTGGCATGTCTTAATTTCCATATCACCAATTAATTCATAATTGTTGGTTTTTTATAGGATTAGCAAAGTCTTACTGTGGTCAAACTCCAGGTTATATGCTCCACAATCAAAAAACTACTCGTGCACCTGCCTTTATAGAAGTGACAAATCTTGAGCGTTAAGATGAAAGACTCCAAAATTAATTAGGATATATGTGTTTATAAGCTTCAATATTCAGGAATTTATTTATTGGTTGAAGTAACTGACTGCACAATTACAGGGTCTGTTCGTGAGCTAGAGCTCATTACAAAGTATTTGTCTTTTGCTGTTGTTATTTAATTTTGTGGAAAATCCAATAGTAATATATAGATAATGGATATAGTACTCAAATCAAACTTTCTTCCCATCCGCTCACACCCTTTAATAAATTTATTTTATTAACAAATATGTAAATGTATAAGATTCCATCCATATTATTTTTCCTTCTTCTTGATAATCTCATAAATCATAAATCTCGTAATGATTATTTCTTTAGATATTCCTTAATAATTTTTGGCATTTAAAAAACTATTTTCACCTTGTTCTTTTTTCAACACAACTAAACATAATAATAAGAAAATACCGGCGAAAAATTATGAAATTCTGAAATTTAGAAAAAAAAAGGTGTAGCATTATTTATCTGATCAAATTTTTTGAATTACTGGGCAGAAAATTATGGTAATTATTGTTTATTCAAATTTAACACAACCGTGATTTTTGAAGCTTTATGTTTATCATATATAAGAAAGTTTAATCCATTGTGATTTACATAATAGCAACATATTAATACAAAGGAGGCTACAGAGTTAAAATTATGTGAACTAGTTCATCAAATAAAATCTATGATATGTTGCGCTTGAAGTTTTTCAAGGGGGAAGAAACAAAAGAATCAGATGTTTATAATGTTGGGATGCCAATGTGGGAAAAATTTGCAAGACATCCACCATTTTGATGATAGGGCACATAATGACAGTTTAACTTTGAATACATTTAATGGAATCAAATCATCGATTCTATCAAATATGCCCGATGATTGCATACAAATGATGCAAAAGTATTCCATATAAAATACCAACTATTAAAGAGATCTTTGTGAATTTGCTGATAATAAATTAGTAGAGGAATTCTATAAACACGCAATTTTAAAAAGCAATGCTAATTCATTTAAAAGAACATTCAATTGATATTAAACAAAATAGTGATAATGTGATTTCATAACAAATATACATCATTCAAGTAAAGTTGCCGAAATATTGATCTTATCAAATGTGAATTTAATTTCATTATTTATGATTTTATTACTAATATTACTAATAATATTTTATTCTTTAACTGATTAATTAATATATTAGACTCTTCTAGTAATGGTAGCAAAAAAAAAAAATGTTGAAAGAATTGATGAATTTGGTGGAAATTTCAATCAACAATTAATTAAATTATCAAATTTGATTTTTATTTATATTTAATGCATTTTAATTTTTTTTTCAAATCAGGAAGTAAAAAAAATCAAGAAATGAAAGAAATGACAACAATTATATAATGAATAACCTTTCAAATGACACATGTATTATTTATATGTATCCATTAATTAATTGAATATGATAATAACTGTTAATAATATTGTTTTTTAGCAAATTACAAAGAAATATTACAAATGATTATTAAATTATTATATCATATATATATATATATATATATATATATGGATGTTTATAAAAGGTATCCTTTTTGCCAAATTATTTTCTATTTCATTTTTTATCTAGTGAAATTTTTTTCCAATCCTTGCCATGCCTCCATATAATCTTCATCTTGTTCAGAAGATAAACCCCATGGAGTTACACCTAGCATTAAAGAAGATTCAAACATAAAGGCTATAATATTTTATATTTGATTAATATAATCAGATCGATGAGAATTATATATATACATATATATGAAGTTTATGAATATAAAAATATAAAAACATACACATAGTACCATCGGCAACACGAGCAGGTTTAAGATCTGCATTGATTGCATTTCTAAAAGTAGTCGTGTCAGGACCATGTGGAGTCATCTGACTGTGGAGACTATTATAAAACAGTTAGATATATTGATTTATAACTTTCTAAAAAAGAAAAAATTATATATACCTTCCACCACCAGGAAGAAAATCAGTCTTTGCTTCATAGCTACCAACAATCAATCCCATAAATTCTGACATACAATTTCGATGAAAATATGGAGGCCTAAACTTTTTTTTTTTTACAAAAACAATAATGGTTTCAATAAAATTTGTTTCAATCATATTTTTTAAAAATAAATTTTCAACTATATTTATAAAATTATTTTTACAGTATGTTCTTGTACAGCCCATCTAGGAGGAAAAATAACAAAATCAGCAATTGCAGTTCCAGGATAAGCAGATTTTGAAGTTAATACTGTAAATATAGATGGATCCTAAAAACAATTATTAAATAGATTTTAATATTTAATATTTAATATTTAATATTTAATATAAAATGCTTATATTGTTACCATGTGATCAAAAGAAACAGAATTTATAGTAGCAAATTTTTTAAGATCATATTTATAAGGAACATAATTTCCATGCCATGCCACTACATCAAATGGCGAATGATTCTAAATTAATAATATTATAAGCTTCATATCATTCGTAGAATTCACATATATTAAAATCAAAAGAATAAATAATTTAAAGATTACTTGTTTAGCAAGAAATAACTGTCCTGCATATTTATTTAATATGTTATAATCACATTCCAAATCTTCAAATTTTGCAACAGGGGTTAAAAAATCACGTGGACTTGCCAAACCATTTGCGCCTAACAATTGATTGATTGATTTTGAATAATAAAAATTACTTTAAAATCAATAACCATTTGACATTTTTACCTATTGGGCCCAAATCCGGTAATTCAAAATGATTTCCAAATACTTCAAGAATATATCCACGACTTTATTTAAATCATTATTTAGACAATATAAATGAAATTATTGATAATAAGAAAGAGACGATTTGATGACATTACCTAGGACCATCAGGTAAATTCACAGAAAATTTAATACCACGTGGAATTACAACAATTTCCTGAGTTGAAACCATTATAAGACCAAATTCTGTTTTAATATCAAGTTTACCATGTTGAGGAACTATTGAATAATTAAACCAATCAATAATTTGTATATAGTTATTAACTTCAACGATAATCATATAATAATTTATTTTACCAATTAAAAAGTCCCCATCACTATTATAAAAAGCATCATTGTCCATATTTGTATTAGCATTATAAATATGTATTGCCAACCCATTTTTAGTGGTAGGATTACCAGAACCAGCCAAAGTATTTAGACCATAAACAAAATTGATTTTTTCTTTTAAAGATTGGACATTATTATCATTGAAAGGTTTCCAACGAATTTGATTTGGAATATACTCAATTTCATCTTTGTAAAAATCGCCTTTAATATTATAAGTTTTTGGATCAAGCTTAGTGA
Organism: Entrophospora sp. SA101; assembly: GCA_958430865.1. NCBI lineage: Eukaryota > Fungi > Glomeromycota > Glomeromycetes > Entrophosporales > Entrophosporaceae > Entrophospora > Entrophospora sp. SA101. The sequence goes on along the minus strand of CAUDNR010004256.1, from coordinate 28,869 downwards.
ATGGTTGATGGCATACTGAAGGTCTTATACGGTAAAGCCAACTTGTTTTTTTAAAAAAAAATATAAATAAAAGTAAAAATAAAAAAAATTCTAATTATTATGATGATGACGATGATACCTTCGTTGGTTGTGATTTCTATCAACTGTGAATGCTGTCCCTGATAATTGTTCTGCATATAAACCATAAGGACATTTCTGTGGATTATTTTGACCTTTATTAGAAAAAATAAATAATAGAGTTTAAGATATTAATAATATAAAGTTTTCTTGTATTAATTAATAATTATACTTTTTGGTAAGGCATCAGTTAATGCCTCGGTGCTGAAATGGTTTCCGAACCCGCTCATATATATATAAGGATCAATTTGTTCCATTTTTAAAAAAAAATGCTGAATCGGAAAATTAATGTTACCATTCTGATTCTTATATGTCAAAATCAACAAGGTTTTAATCATGTGACTCATGTAAAATTCAACTGCGTTTATATTACAAGTTTCATATTTAGTTAGTAGTATAGATGGGCGTCTAAATTGTTTTTGGGGTTGTCTAAGTCAAAATAGTATATATTTAGACAAAAATGTCTAAATGTCTAAATTAATATAAATAGTAATGATTTGCTTTAAATACAACTAAAAGTCACGTGTATATACACAAAATACTTGAATTAGAAATGAATGAAATAACAAGAATGAGAATATCATGCATAAAGAAAATAACTTTGATGCAAAGCACTCTAGCATCCTTTCATAAAATAGACTATTTCGTCAAATAGTGCATTGATTGAGTAGTTCGATGAATTATTACAAAAAGCATATATAGACCAAAAAATCGCGTGATTTAATATATTATGGGAAACAAACGGTATGTTTTCATTTCAAAATCAAACATGCTTGAAAATTGAGAGGAAAAGAAATTCTTTTAGCAATATAGCTTTTTTTTAGATTTAACGTCAGCAATCTTAATTTTAATTATTATCTTGCAATTACAATAAATCATTCAACAATTGAAAGTTTGATTTGTTAAAGAAGGTAAGATTAGACAATTTACTATGTGATAAATATTGGACAGTTGGTATTATGATAATTTCATATGGATGTTGTAGATGTAATGTAGAAAGGGGTTAAATTAATGAAATTCCTCATATTAATCAAACAAAACATTTTAATTATTCATTTATAAAAACGCAAAATATATTAACTATTGAACCTGAGTATGTTAATGGCAATTCATTATAATGTAATGACAAATGTTGGTTATTAATTTAATAAATATTATTTTATTAGAAAAAATCATTGTTACTAATGATATCATTTGACATATCATTTAGTATTAAACCACTCTAATGATTGAAATTTGGCTTATTTAAGCAAACTAACAGTAATATAGTAATATCAACAGCAACAAAATCCTTGTCACTCTTAATAAAATAACATTTTAAATTATTTATGATAAACTTGGTTCTTTATTTTCCACCCATTACATAAATTTCTGAAAACAATGATACCGATATACTCTTACTTGTGCGTTTAGCAAGCGTAACAATAAGACCTTATTAATATGCAAGACTAATGACAATTGGCAAGCTTTTCCAAATATTTATGTCGATTTACTACTACTTTTTTCACATCTTTTGTTAAAAGTTTTCAATCCATTACTATTAATTTCTTATACTCAATCAAAGCTATTTTTTGAATATTTTATTTGAGAAAAATCAAATTTCAAGATGTTCAAGATTTCCGAGGAACTTGCTCTACTCAATGCTACATATGCTTGGCCTTTGGCAAAATATGTTCTCATCAATAGATATGGTTATATGAGGTAAGGTCAACATTCATAGATACCTAAAGTTGATATGATATAATGTTAATATATTTGTTTCGAGATTGTTTGCTTTGGTAACTTCATTCTAGGTCCTTTTCATCAGACACATCCTAATTTATTATCCTCGCTAATGTGTGTGTCAGTGGATACAATAGACTGAGGGCTTGTGGTAGTTTCTCATGGTCACCAGTACTAACACCAACATTATTATCATCAATACGATCACCATTACTATTACTGCTACCATTGATGCAGTTGCTGTTGCTATTATTGTCGTTGTCGATGTCATTGTCATTATCGTTGTTGTTATTATTATTGTCGTCGTTATAATCTTTATTATTAACGGTATCATCATCATTATTATCAACAAAAAAACATTGGTCAATTGTATTAATGTTAGCTAAAAAGCAAATGAGAGAAATTTAACATTATAAAAAAATCAAAACAAATCTCGGTTGTTGAGATCGCTATAAAGCGAACCGCCGTACAGTCTGTATGATATTACCAGTCTGAAACTCTTTTTCTTGGTCACCTTCACAAAATATCTTAATCAAATTCGATCCTGAAAATTGTTCCTTGATCAACTAATTGTAATGATTTATGTAAACGAAACCAGTAAAAATAGTACATATTATTACATTATTGCTATTAGTATTAGATTATCGGATGGTTTTTTAAATTAAATTTTCATTGAATTTTCATTGCCCTCTTTATTTATTATAACAAATATTCTCTGTTAAGAAAAATTTACCCCCCCCCAAATTTGTATAAATTTGTTATATTTGTTATAAAAAGTACAGGTTACTCTTATATAAAGGTTCCCTAATCAATCATGAAACAAACAAGTTCGGACATACTTTTTTTCATCTATTGCTCTAAAATCTAGAACTGATGAATTCGGATAACTTTTTTTTCATCTATTACTATTACCTTACTAGTCGTACGACATATTCCGTTGACTTTCTTCATATGTGAAAATAAATTTGAAATTCGCGTCATATGAAGTTTTTTTATAAATTCAAAATTCGTCGTTAAGAGTAAAATAAATGAATTCCTTTTCATATTAAAAGATCTTATCCACGGCTATTCAAAAATGGTGTTGCCTTTTCACTTCAAACTCCATATTATTTCTCAATATCGCTTTAAAAGACTTGGTAGTAACAGACAAGGTGTGGAATGCTTTAAACTTCCACATAGTTATTATTTATTGGTAAATAAGTTTTAGAGAGGCTCACGAAAAACTATATTATATTATTTATTAACCCATTAGCAATCCGGGAGGTTTGATTGTCTCGACGGTTAATGCTAATATTACAATTTTATTATCCACAACAAAAGTTGAAATTATTCATGACCAATAAAATATATTTCAACTATCCAAATTATTTCGGATTTTATCGAAAAGTTGAAATAGTTTCATTTCGACTTCATGTGTAGAAATAATACCTTTTACTATAGAGTTTTTTGAAGAATTGAAATTTAAGGTAGAATATACATTACGCAAATTTTACTATGATATGGCGAATAAATTTTTTTTATCAAAAAAATAAAGTACTGTAGATCTACGTTTGTTAGACTTCTGGAGTTCTAAGATTTAATTTGATATAAAAAACTTATTATTAATAATAAGAATAAATCAATGATATAATTATAATATAAATACTTACCTATGCCATCTACGGAATAACTTTGATCATAAAAGAGATCACGGAAAATGTCAAAAAATAAACCATTATTATTATGTTTATGTGTTTCGGAACGATTTAATTCCCAATAACTCGAATCAAGATTAAAATAATAAAACAATTATATTTAGTCAAATCCATTATAGTCAAAGTCATTTCAACGAATTATAATTAATTTGTAAGAATCTCTAGTGTAATAAATTTTGAATGCGACTTTCTTATGTGAAACGTATATTCATTGAAACGAGGTTTGATCATGTAGACTTTGATAAATCAAAACTCGCATTTCTTCGACAGTTTTCGAAAAAATGTCATTATCATTGGGCCGAAGATAAATTGTCGTCTTTATACCATAACTTTAAGTTTTCTTTTGCTCCTTCAAAAGCTTCGATTTCTTTATTTCACCCATCATTTGGTTTCCGATTTTCTTGGAAGAAACAAGATCGTCTAATGAACAATTAACTCGTTGTAGGGTGGATTATTATATTAAGTCAAGAACTCTGATTTTGATCAAATCGCTAAAATATTATCATTATCATTATCATTATTGGATTATTGATGGATATAAACAACAAAAATACAAAATCACAATAGAGGTTGGAATCGTCCATAAAATTTTTAGTCGACTATTAATTGGTCAAAAAATTCTTTAGTCGACTATTAGTTGATTATTTTAGTTGATTATTTTTAGTTGATTATTTAGTCGATTATTTTAGTCGACCAAATTTTTTTTTTATAATAATAATATTTCGTTTTATTTTTTAATCTGCAAATTACGAATTTATTCCCATTTGAATCTTTCACTTTTTCAAAATACTTCCACACAAAACTATGTGTTACGATTCGTTTTTTTAAAGGTATTCTAGAACCACCGCTTAAATCATTGAAACTTGAATATTGGACCTTGTATTGGAGGTGTTTATTCATTCACATGTAAAATTATCATCAACAACACATTACTATTGTCGTCATCATCATATTGATGGTATTGATAAAAAATTTCCATTTTGAATGACAAAACGCAAAAATCGTAATTGGTCAGACAACGACAATATTAGCAAATATTAGTATTAGTATTAGTATTAGTATTAAGATTAGTATTGGTATTGGTATTAGTATTAGTATTAGTAGTATTAGTAGTATTAGTAGTCGACTAATTGGTCGATTAAATTAGTCGATTCCAACCTCTAAATCACAATCAAAATAATCACCGTTATTTAGCATCGTTATATATAGATAACAAGATATCTACCACTCGGGAGTTTTAAATCCTATCATTAATCGCACGTGACACTTTGCTAGACAGCTATCTAAAAAAATAAATAACAACATACACTCCAAACAATGGAACATCTGCGGTTGTAATAGTATATTCGATGTGGAATTAGTTGTTTTTTGCATCTTTATAGAAATCCTCAGTCAAATATTAGTTGATCAAAGATTTTTTTTTACTTGATAAATGGTAGATTATTCAAAAAAATCCCGTGATATTTTTTTAATTCATGTTCTATGTTACCTCCTTTTTTTCTTTTCCTTTAAAACCACTATTTAATCAAAGTAAATCAATTACTGGAGCCTAAAGCAAGGACTCGAAGCAAATGAATTATATCAGAAGTATTCATTGATTCATACGTAAAATTATCATCAACAAAACCATCATCATTTGAAATCGTCATTATTATAATTTTCCAGTGTTAATCTTTGTTCCACTAAGTTTTAATTAATATTATATAACTTGTAATTTTTTCAAATTGAATATTTTTAAAATTAAAAAAATTATATACATCGCAATGTAACAATGCGCATCTTGAAATAAGGTTATGCAATGGTACCCGTTTTACATCGCAATGCAATTTTATAATTTAAGGAAAAAAAACAAGTATGTATAATTCTAATTTTTACAAATAAATAAATATATATAAATAAACATATACAATCAAACCTCGTTTCAACGGATTTATGGGACTGACCACCTAAATCCGTTGAAATAGAAACGAAACATCCGTTGAAACGAGATAATGATCGACAAGATCAACAGGAAAATTTTAATAATACCTAGGGGTATGGGGGACAACTCAATGTAACACATATAGATTTGTCAATTTCAAAACTGTCACCATATGGGACATTTCACAGCAAAAACCACCTCTCAGAAAAATAGATTATTTTGAGTAAACGCATGTTCAAAATTTGTTACACAGAAAAAGAAAATTGCCCCCTAAAATTTTTTGATCATTGATTATCCCAAATTTAGTAAACAAGAAATTATAACATCCGAACTACGTAATGCTAAAAATTATAATAGCCCAAATTTTATAAATAAAATTAATTTATCAATTTTATAAGTATAAATATTGTACATAAGAATTTGCATGTGATGGATTTTTTGGATCAATTAAAAAAGTATATAGAAATAGAGTTATAAATACTGTTGATCATGTTGAAGAAGCTATAAATGATTCATCAAAAAATCATAATAATCAATCTATTAGATATAAAAATGGTATGGGATGGAAATGGTATGACTTTAGCTTACTATTTAATGACAATTTCAGAAAATTACCAAATATAAAAAAATACCATCATTTTTGCTTTAGTAGTAAGGATATTGGAAAAGTTTATGTTTCTGAAAAATCTGGTGGCTTGGAAATTTCTTTTAAACTTCTAAAGAATGATAATTTTGATAAGGATGGCCAATTAAATATTATTGAGGTTGTTCCATTAACAGATGATAGAAAAAAATATTTGTTTACAAAAATTTGCCAACATGTAGAAGACCAACCCATTTAAAGATATTCTTTGTCCAGAACCTAATATTTATCGATTTTTATTTTAATGTATATTGATATTAATATGTATGTATTTTTTAAAAAAATTTTATTTTTGCGTGTAACAATAAAATGGGGTGTGCAGATCAATTTATTATTTTGTGCAAATTACTTTAAAGAAGATATTCGTTTGCAAATTCCCCGTTTTTTTATTAAGCAAATAGGGTCTAATATTTTCACCAATTATAATTTATATATTATAGATTAATATTATGTAAAAAGCTCAATTTTGGTCAGATGACCCCAGATGTGGTTTTTGCTGTGAAACGTCCCAAATTATAAATTATATACATAATCTTGAGGATTTTTTTTTTTTGAATAACATCTGTCTTATAACAATAATATTATGTTAAAAACACAATAGCAATTATAATGCATTGAAATCAAAGATTTCAAACCATGTTTCTGAATTTTTTTGTACAGCTGCAACACACATCTGTTCATCAAATTTCACTTGCCTATAATTGATTGATTGATTGATTAGTACTTGTATATAATTTTTTTTTCCTGATAATACATTACCATACACTTAATCCAGTCAATAGATCACAAACACGTTTGCCAGATTTCATATCCCATATATGCAGTGCTTCATTTGTACCACATATAAGTTTATCTACATTGTGCTGGAAACATGATATTTTACATCCTGCACATCGTCCTGGATTTACAAACAAGTGTTTGCATTTGTAATTATTTGAATCAATTATATGAATTATAATGATTGCTGTGATAGAAGCAAAGTATTCATTTGAAAGATAGAGTGGAGGACTTGAACAAAGAAGAGGAGCTTAAATAATATTAAAATATTTTATCAATCATGTTAAATATATATAAAAAAAAAATTTTCTTTAATAATAATAAAAATATTGCTATGCATATGATTTGATGATAAATTTAGTCTTTGGAGTTTAGTACCATCTTCAATGTTCCAAATTTTAACAATGCCATCTGCACTTTTGCTTATACTAAGGTTTCTGGTCCAAACTGTTTTCTCAAAGCCCAAACTAGTTTGGACAATTTCAGCTACTAATAGAAGCAGTTTTGACCAGAAACCTTAGCTTATACATCCTTTTCTTCTAACATCCAATACTACAGAACAAACTTTTTGTAAATGTTGCAGACACTAGATGCATTCTCCAGTTGTGATGTTTCATATTCTAATGGTACCATCATCACTACCACTGATTAAAGTTTTTCCTGAACTTGCTAAAGCATTAACAGAGTCAGTATGACCACAAAAAGTATGTAAGGGATATTGTTGATTATTGTCAGATAGTGATTTAGTGAAACAATATGAATGATCACTTTTGAAGTTAAGTAAGCTGGTGAGTATAATATTTTAATCGAACATATTGTTAACTATTTCTTGGCAATGGCACTTGTATATAATGTCATTTTTTTTTATTTCTTTAAATGCTGACGAATTTATTATGAAATGACAGAACAAGAAATTGTAAACATAGTGTTGGGAAATCTGAAGTTGAAGATAATGAGGGTGTTGATAAGATAAGTGAGCCAATTGTAACAAATACAGAAGCTATAAATGGTTGAAAATGCGCTTAAATATATACAACAAAAATATTTAGAAGTTGATCCTCAAATAATTAAAAATATATAAATATATTGAAGTTGAAAAGAGAAAATTTCTTATAGAAGCACCCAAGAAGCAAAATAATGTTGCATTGATGAATTTATGGGTTGACAATGATATTATTAATATTATTATGTTATATTCTGTTTTTTATGTATATACAAAATAAAAAAATTTTTTTTGTACACATTTAATTTGTATCACATGATTTGATCATAAGTTTCGATTTAGCGGATCTCTCGATTTAACGGATAAATTTTCTGGAAAAAAATATCCGTTAAATCGAGACTCACTGTGTATATTAATTTTTATATGGTACCACATATAGTTTTGATTTACATAGTATATCGACCACCCAATGACACATTCATGTTTAATTAATTTTACATTAAAAGAAAATCATTACCAAATTTGGTCATGAGATTAAAAATTGTAACACGAAAATTATTGTTGCACTTATGAGCATAACTTTCAAATTTAAAAAATCAATGAAAAAGAAAATTTGAGACAAATTTTTTTTTGGATTAATAGACTCCCCTTTTAAAGCTGAATTGAATGGTGGTGGATTTTTTAAAATCCAATGTGTGGATCACATAATATTTCAAAAATTTTAACTTTTGAGTATAGGTGATCTGCACTGTAGTAATTTTGCATTAGATTTTTTCGCCCAGAGTTTTCTGTCTTTTGTTTTGTAATTGTACATCCTCATCCTGTTTTCTTTTCTTAATGTTTATTAATTTTCTTTCTTCTTGGTAAACTTCATAGATAATCTTTTCTTTTCTTAGGTAAGCTTCAAGTGTTTGAGTATCATTTCTTTTGAAAATGTAAGGTGCGATTTTTTCATCTTGTTCTTTCTTCAAAATACTTCTAATGGTGCTGTAATTCTTTGGTTCCATGGTAGAGCTGATGTAAATGAGTTTCATATTAACTATTTTTATATAGAGGTAATTCTACATATTGCTTAAGATAACAAATGAGATATGGGACATGCTGCAACAAAACCAGACAAAGTGAACATTGGTATTACCAAGAATTTTAGGGATCAGTATTTAGCAATGTGATTATTAAAATCACCCATTTGTTATCTTCTTAATATTAAGCAATATGTAGAATTATCTCTATATAAAAATAGTTAATATGAAACTCATTTGCATTAGATCTACTATGGAACCCAAGAATTACAGCACCATTAGAAGTATTTTGAAGAAAGAACAAGATGAAAAAATTGCTCCATACATTTTCAAAATAAATGATACTCAGACACTTGAATCTTATCTAAGAAAAGAAAGGATTACCTATGAAATTTACCAAGAAGAAAGAAAAATAATAAATGTTGGAAAAAGAAAACATTATGATGATGCATTATTACCTAATAAGAAGCAAAAATCTTTAAAAGGAAAATAAATACCACTTTCTTTGATAGTTGCAATAAATTTCAATTTATATAGAAACTACTTTCTTACTTTCAATCAAGATCATCTTTTAGTCTCTTTAACTTCAATTTGAGCAATTTGACCATTCTGTTGTTGCAATTGGGTTAATTGAACTTTAAATCATTGATTTCCTTTTCTTTAACACTTAATTTATCAACTAGTTCTTTAGGGGTTAATTTTTTTAATCTTTCTAGTTCAGTCCCCAATTCCTTTATTCTATCCAAAAGTTCTTGCTTTTGCCTCTTACCTCATTTCTCAGACTTTCCTTGAAAATTGATTACTTCTTCCCTTTCAATTTCTAAGGCTTCTTCAGTCTTTTTTAGTTGTTCTTGTAGGGAGTTTATTTGTCTTTCATAAAAAGTAGACTGACTTATTTCTTCATGAGGTAAGAGAGG